>JABSTQ010006362.1:0-25244 GCA_013358835.2 Ixodes persulcatus | reverse complement strand
GGAAAATCCAAAAAAATCGGCGCGGCAGCAGCGGACCGTATCGTACCAAGAGTCACCCAGAATTTACAAAAATCTGGTAGGTTTTGTTTTAATTTTGTGTGTGAGCATACGTAGCAAAGCAAGAGTGAAATCTTTGTCGCATTGACTGCATTGGAGGAAGTTCACGATGTTTCGTTGGCCCTATGGAATAACCGCATAAAACAATTTTGCAATAGCCCAGGCAGCACACCATTGTTGGACCCCCGTTGGCCCAATGTTGGCAAAAACTGGTTCCAATATTGGTCTGACGTTGGCATTTTCGAAAACGCCACCCGATCCAATGGTGGTCCAACATTGGTGCCAATGTTGGACCACTGGTTTGCCAACGTTCTAGCCCACGTTGGACCAACGTGGTTTGCGCTTCTTTTACCTAATATTGGCATAGAGGTTTCACAGTTGGCTGAACCAACATTGGCATCCAGCGCCTTACACGCTGGCTCTTCCAACATTGGCCGAAATATTGGCTATTCCAATATTGGCATCCAATCTAATACACTGGCTATTTTTTGCATCCATTGTCTATGACATTATTGGATGTCATTTTTCAGTCCGTGTTCTAACCAGTGTCACAAAAATAGTGCAGAGAACTAAGCAAGTTTCTTACCCTTTTTCCTCAAGCACTGTTTTGTTTATGATACTAAAATCTAATAAATGCAGCAATTTTACCAGATTTGGACACTTTAGAAATCAGTAACGAATGCAAATGAATTGCTCATAACGTTTGACTGTTCATAATTTATTTAAATCAAATAAAAATATTAAAAAACATTGTGCAACCAGGGAGGCGGGGCCTAGGCAGACTCGGCGGCAGGCTCGGTAGTGGACAGGGCAGAGGGCTGGGCGAAGAGCTGGGCAAAGGGATTCCACGCAGGGGCCTGGCCACAGGATTCTGAAAAAGACAGATGCGGGGGTTTTAATTCAGGTGAAGGGTTCAGAGGCTCTCAGTTCTCTCTTACGCTTGTTAATAATGAATATCAAACCAAAACATAGCTTCATTATTATTCGCCGCCCTTTAATTAACTATTTGATTAATCGGCTCAGTTGCTCTGCAAGTATAAAATCCCGAAAAGGCCTACCGACATTTTTATGTTTACTTTTCCATATTATAAACTTTCGATTCCAGTGAATTATTTTTCGTTATTTTGTACGTAAAAAAAACTTAGTACTGCCTTCTAAAATAAATAGATGCGCATGTAAGACACCGGGACCGGCTTGCTGGAATCAGTGTCTCAGCTTAGACTGGGTGGAGGAAAGCACTGTAAAGGCTGGGACGCGCGAGCGTCTTGAGTCGAGGTCTGAGTCCCGTTCAGCTCGTACGCTGGCTTTGACAGCGCTTTCTTTACCCCCGTCTAAGCTGAGACGCTGTTTCTAGAAAGACGGCCCAGGCGCTTACTATTGTTTTGTTCGTCCGACTTGTCCTTACTCAGAGCTCGATCGATCTAGATTAAAATATTTATAGAGGTTTAAAAAATCAATGAAATAGTACGAAGGTTATTTCATAAATTGCTTAGCTCTACTCTTGCAACATCATGGCGTCCCTCAACCTTTCATCTAGCTTTAAGAAGTCTTAAGAATTACAATCTCGCCATTTAGGTTAACACCAAGATTCCTACGTTGATCTTAAAAAAAAAAAAAAAAAATGTTTTTAAGATTTACGGTATTTGCGGCACGGAAATATGTAGTTAATAATGTACCCATATTGCCTTCATAATATTCACAATTTATAAATGCAACCGCTGGCCTCCCTCTTCAGCTCACCAGTGTCAAACGCACTACTAAATTAACAGTTCAATAAATACCCCGGTATAAGTAACAACATGACAGTTGAACAGAAGTTGATGCTGGAATCAATCAAGAGTTTAAAATAAATCGCGCACATAAAATAGCTTGGTGTGTAAAGACAAATTACACTCGCAGAGCGCGGAGACATAACTGACACTCCACTCGCATCCAACAAGCCGAACCTTGGTAAATAAGGACTACACAACGCTTTGTGGCATTCGGCTTTGGACGTACCGGGAGAACTTTTTATTACAGCACACATCTACCACCAAGAGGACAGCCATATTTTAACACACAAAAATAAAAGTAAATAAAAATGACTTCGAATACAAAAATAACCAATCAGAACGTCTCTCACGGTCTATTAGAATAAAAAGCACATGCAAATAGCGCTGTACAGGGCCTTTCGGGCCGATCGCTCTGGATTACACGTTGAACCCCTGGCACAGAGTTCGACACGGTTCAAACTCATAGGATAGGGACAAACCGTACATTGCGTACCAAGAATACCTATCCCCAATGGTCAGGAGGACTTCTTGTCACTCACATGGAAGAGAAGGCGGTCCATCGTGTCTTCGGTTCGTCGAAGCCAGTGGTCACATGTATGCCCACAACAAAGGAAGATCACCGGTGTGTAGGCGCTGCCGAAAGAATATCCATGGTCTTGGCAATCCGCATGTTGAAGATCGCACTTGGCACTAAGACGAAATGCGCTGCTGGTCATCGGAACTCTCGAACTAGATTTACCACATTTACCACAGAAGCGAAATCTACTGCAGGCCCGCAGGCCGCATCACACGCGAAACTAGGTCCGGTCTTCGCAGGCATTCCGGGTTTGTCAACGTCTAATGCGTCATCCGTCAAACAACGTGATAACGCTTCCACCGCGCCTTCAGCTTAGGGAGAGGGAGAAAAAGAGAGAAGTAGAAAGAAAGCAGCCCAGAACGGGGGTGCGCTTACAAAGGCTAATCTTCAGGCCCATCTCAACAATGAACCCAACCAGAGGATTTGTCACTTGTACCCAAGGTTGATAGTGCAGTGGATGTTATGCGTGGCCTTGGGCTTTTAGGCAGGTTCCGTGCTCTGCCTTATCACTAGCTTCGAGACTGTAGTCACGTGACCCTAACCGGAGACACGATTGGTCTAAAACACGCATAGCGTCTACCCTGCTGCCTATACTGATTGAACAGAACAGCTCTTTGAAGGCCAGCTTTTGAATTTCTAAAGAGGCTGTCCAGCCCAAAAGTGATTCTAAACGGGGCAAGTTTGAAGACACTGTTTTACGTCGTATAACTCACATTAAAATTTAGAATGAAGAAATAAGCGCGACTATATTTTGCGCACGATGTCCACAAATAAATAATATATATATATATATATATATATATATATATATATATATATATATATGTATTTTTTATCAATAAATTTAAAATTATTTTTACACTGTTAGGTTCGCGTTTTTAAACTTCAAAATTTTTTTACGAACGAGTTACACATAAAATACACCACGGACAGCACATCGTCCGACTTTCAACGCACGATGAAACGCCCACGCTCGCTGACAGAAGGTTGCGATGCTGCGCGAACAATTTCGGAAAGATGCTGCGTAGGATACGCCGGGCGCAACGGCTTCGCGACCGTTCGAAGGGCAAAGGATTCGCGACGACATAGTAGCGTCTTCCAACCTCAGTAAGCTAACGGGGCTCGAGAGTACCACGCTCACATTTCCGCAGAGCGAGCGCGGCCGGCCAGATGGAGGCGCAGTATGCACTCGCGTCGCGATTGCTACGTCGCTGCTCTGCCTACACTGATGACATGTGCACTGGCAGTCGAAGCAGCCCTCCCGAGACTTCATTCGAGTCCAATAGACAACTTTCTAGCGCGATAGACTCTCGTAAAAGTGAGAGTAGAAGTCGCTTCGGTTGGCGGTGTAAGCGGCGGACAGAAACATTAAATATAAAAAAAGAAAGCACGCAGAAAGAAATACAAACATGGCAGGGGCACGGGCAAAGTAGGAGACGTTAACGCTACGGAATGCATATACATACAAAATACACTGGAAAAGACAAAAATAATTAAATCTAAAAACGGAATTAAGTTTTCAACGCCGAGGTTAGGCAATGCGAAGGGAGAGCAGCAGGCAAAAAAACTGCCATAGTCCTATAGGCAGCTAAGGACGTATTTGTGATCGCGGTGATAAAGCACCGGCGACGTATGCCCCATGAAGTTGGGTAAATAAAATTCTCGGTCCGAGTGAGCGCGTGAATGACTCTTTTGCACTTTCCTACCTCTGCAATACAAAAAAGAGGGTCGCGGGTTTATAGCCTAGGCGACAAAAATACCGATAAGCCATTGGCTATAGCAGTGCAATATTGACCAGCCTATACCATGACATCACCCATATTGGAAAACTCTTGGCTTTGACAGTTTAATATTAACCAGCTTAAGCCAGCGTATATTCAATATCGGAAAGCCATTGGCTCTGACAGTCCAATATTGGACAGCTTATGCCGGCGTATAGCCAATATCAGAAAGCCAGTGGCTCCGACAGTCCAATATTGGACAGCTTATGCCGGCGTGTATCCAATATTGGAAAGCTATTGGCTTTGACAGTCCAATGTTGACCAGCCTGTGCCAACGTATCACCATTATTGGAAAACCACTGGCTTTGATAGTTCATTATTGTCCAATGTGATTCCAATATTGGGAAACAAATGGCTCGTTGGGCCACTGTTGGGCCATTCTTTGCCACATCAAATCCAATGTTGGCCCAATACGGTGTGCTGCCTGGGAGATTGCGAAGGTATTTCGCACACCGACGTAGTTAGATAGTAGAAGTAATCATTTAAATTTTAGTAAAGTTAGTTCACGTAAACAAAAAAAAAACATTTTTTTAATTTTGCGTGGAAACACCAAATAATATTTTAAGCCACTGTGGCGTTAATTCTGGCGAAATGAAGGCAACGTTATGTATTATTGTATTTTATTTTTATTCCACCCATTTGTTCAGTCATAATAAACGCCTCAATTGCCCAAAAAAGTATTTGATAGATTCGCGAAAAAAAGATTCCGCGGAAATTTACCCATAGAAAAATGCTTCTTTTCTTTCAGTAAAAAGATTTATGTCTTCATTCTTAAAAAAAAAAAAAAAGAATCTACTATTTTTGGACACCTCTGTACTACATCGTAGCACGCTGCGTTAAACAAGCCAATTTGCGCAGTCACTTCAAAGGGATAACGAAACATCGTATGTGAACTCCCGGTAAAGTATGTCAGATCCCCTGACCACTTTTGGGGTTTTACATGCCAATCCAACGACGGGCATCTGGCACGCCCCAGCGGAGGACTGAGGATTAATTTGGACCACCTGGGGATCTTTTGACGTGCAACCAAAAGCTCGGTTACACATCCTCCGCAATTAAGCTCCGTCAGAATGCGGGTATCCGAACCCACCACCCGGGGATCCGTAGGCCGGCGCTTTGCCTCGGAGCCACCGAAACGCCTGGCTTTTGGATTTAATTTCCAAAATCATTGCATTGTGGTGACGTTCTAAAGAAATTCGCATTTTTCTTAATGTGGAAAATAATTGTGTGTGTCAACATTTCATTGCTTTGTGACGAGAATTTTGGATTAATGTAGAGACACACGGTATACGAAATGATAATTAACCTTCTATAAACTGTGAAATCTTGGTAATAACTTTTTTTTTTCACTTCTAATTCCCCCTTTTCCCCTTCTTCCTTCCCTTCCCCCCCCCCACCCCCCCGCTTCACCCTTTATTTCGGCCGCTAGCCCCCCCACGTAAAATACACTTCCTGGGTCGCTGATGAGCGCAAAGACTAAAACAACAAAAAAAATGTCGAAAACAGTTTTACGAAAAACATCAAATTTATTAAGCAGGCTTTCAATAGCTACCTCATAATTTTCCCTCAAAACAATCTAACGAAAGAATGGGTTACGCACTGAGACTGTAAATAGCGAACAAAAATAATAAGTAGTGATATTTCGCTACATTTTATTGTTTGTGTGCAAATTACCTCGTATTTACATTAACTTTCCTTATCTCGAGCTCTTCCAAAAGGAAAAAAAAATGAAAAAGGACAGGGCGTTGGAGGTTGCGTTTGCGGCAGTCAATCAATTTTCGGTCTGCTGTCGTGTGACCCCACTTTCTGCGCGCAGTTCACAAAGAGAGCGTGATCAGTGAGGTAACCTTTTGGGTTTCACCTTCAATCCGAGCGCAGTGGACGATACGAGCCATCCCAGCCAATCTAGCACCGGCAAGAGTGCCATGTGATCTTGAGCTCGGCGTGCCTTTCCCAACTCTTCACCCAACCAGATGGTCACGTGACACGCTCCAGTCGCTGGATTGGCTGGGATTGCTCGCATCGTCCACCGCACCCGGAGTACAGTTGAGACGGAGCATTTGCTGGTCAGGGTGTGCGGAGATCGGTCGAGGGGCACTCATTTTGAAAGCCAAGGTCACTCTTTGAAAGGCTTGGAATTATCTTTCCGCGGCATCTTTCTCCTGCGTCCGCGCTTGACAAGATCGCGGAGACAACGTTCTCCTCCTTCTTCCTCCTCCCACCCGTCTCTGTCCCAGAAAGGAGGAAACTAAACGGCTTGCAACCCCTGCAGAATGACCAAAACGTGCAAATATTATAAGCTCTGCGTGCGTGCGTGCGTGCGTGCGCGCGCGCGCTCTGCCTTGGAATAGTTCAAGGTTTTTACCCGTTTTTGTATGTGTATCTTTTTGTTTTGAATCCGTATTTATTTTCCTCTCCCGTATTCCTTTCCCCATTTAGCGGCGGGCTAGCCGGCGCGGGTCTCAACCTTTATGCCTAGACTTGAACGCTGCCGAGTGGGTATTGCAACCTCTGCAAATAGAAATTGTTATTATTATTATTATTGTTGTTATTGTCAAAAGGTCCATGGCGAAAGCTAAGTCCTAAAGGCGAAAACAATGGAGAAAATTCAAATGCTCCTTGCAACTAGTAAACACGGCCGTTCATTGGTCGTTGCCTTCTGGACGCAGCGGGAGACGCGACGCCTGGAAGCAAAATATCTGGCTCCTCCAGATACGTCGGGAAGCGCCAAAAAAACGCTGCGTATTGTCCCGGCGCCGGAAGTGACGTCAAAGCGCATTTTCGAAAGAATAATGGATTGACTACTAAATTACAAAAAAAATGTAACGGATTCCCGTTACTTGTAACGGATTACTTCCATGTCTGTGTGCTACACGTATATTGCCGCTCGCGCAGCTTGCCAGGTAGGCAGCGCGCGCGTGGCCGAACGGTTATCGCGCTTGTCTCCCACGCGAAAAGCCAGGGTTCGATTCCTGGCCGCGGCTACACGTTTTTGTTGACACTGTAATGTGACGTTCTGGTAAATTCGAGAACCGTCTTACTGATTCGAGGCAAGAATATTCTAGGCTCCGAACCTTCTACGCCGAATGCTCCAGAAGCACACGCGTGTACAAAAGCGGCTCTGCGTGGCAAGCTGGGGTCAGTCTCGCCCCAGCGTTCGACTCTGCTCTACGCCGACTTCGACGCCCGTGACGCTCTGTTATTATTTTCTGTACCCTTTCATTTTTGGCACAAGTTCGCCACAGTAAACGTTTCTTTCTTCCTGATTATTTATTGTTCTTTTGGTCACCACCCGTGACATTTTGGTGGAGGTGCTGGGTATCGCATGCCCCTGCCACGTACCCCTCTGAGGGCCCGCAGTGCAAGTCCATCGCCAAGCCCCCAAGAACCGAACAAAGACCAGACCGGGATCCGATCAAGCCGCCGGAATCTTGACTTACCTCCGGAATTCGGACCCATGGCACTCAAGACCAAGCCAACAAGTAGGACGACGATGGCCGACCAGTCGCAGACCCTGGTCGCTTCTGCCGTCGTATACCTGCCCGTCGCACCCCGGACTCCGACGCCATTCCACGGGGAGATTCACGAGGACGTTGAGGATTGGCTACAACAATACGAACGAGTGGCCCGCCATAACCAATGGACACCGGAGCAGTGCCTGCAAAATGTCTACTTCGCTCTGGAAGGCACTGCACGCACCTGGTTCGAGAACCACGAAGCGTCAATTTCGTCGTGGCAAGACTTCCAGGCGGAGTTTCGACGTACTTTTGCCAGCCAGCAGCGACGTCAGCGGGCCGAAGAACTTCTTCAAGCAAGAAGCCAAGGGACAAGCGAGAGCGTCACAAGTTTCGTCGAGTACGTTCTCCGCCTCATGACCCGCGCCGACCCAAACGCTCCTGACGAGAAAGAAGCTGCGGTTCCTGATGCGAGGGGTGAAAGAGACCATCTTCGGAACCCTTGTGCGGAACCCGCCTATCACCGTCCAAGACTTCATCACGGAGGCAACAAACATCGAACGTGCCCTTCAAGCACGGGCCTCCCATACCTGCGACTTCCCGGCGTCGCAGCAACCTCGACTTCCAGCTGCAACAGCCCGGACCTCCGCGAGATTATCCGGGACGTCGTGCGGGAGGAATTCAGGAAGCTGCTACCTGCTGCCACAAGCCCGGTTACACCCTCAGTCGCCAAGATTGTCCGGGAAGAACTTCAGCAGGCGCTACAGCCAGAAGTTCTCACCAGCGCCGCTCCCGAACCACCGAAGCTGAGCTACGCCGCAGCTACCCGACGACCACCGCCCCCTGCTCACCCGTATACGGCGCCACCTCGACGTGACCTACCAGAGCCGCAGACTTTCCGACGTCGGGAAGGGCAACCCCAGCTCGTCCGCACTGAACAACCGGCGCCTATTAAGAGAGATGTCTGGCGTACGGCCGATCGACGAACGCTGTGTTATCACTGCGGCGAGGCCGATCACGTCTACCGGAGGTGCCCGTACCGACAAATGGGCCTGCGAGGCTTCGCGCCGAGCGACCCGCGACCTCGCCTGGGGGGCGACCAAGAGACATCGACGAGTTCCTCCGACGACCCCTGTCCCCGGTGCCGACTTTACCCCGACGGTCCCGTTTGCCTTCGCCACGACGTGCGCTTTCGCCCTTCCACCGCTCTCGTCGGGACAGCCTGTCCGCCCTATCTCGTCGGGAAAACTAAGCGCGGCAACGCCTGGAGGTGGCGTTCTCGAAGACGACCAAAGTAAAGAGCCTCCAAGAACGACGGAGCGCTCCCACTCTCCCGACGCTGCGCATGGCAACGACGCTCCTGCTTCGGTGTCCAACAACCTCAACGTTATAATCGATGGCCATGACGCGACGGCACTCGTCGACACCGGAGCAGACTACTCCGTTCTGAGTGGGAGGCTCTCCCGCCGCCTTCGAAAAGTCATGACGCCGTGTGATGGACCACAAATGAGAACCGCCGGAGGACACCTCATCACACCAGTCGGGAGATGCACTGCTCGCGTCGAGATCCACGGTGAGACGTGCCCTGTCAAGTTCGTCGTTCTGCAAGACTGTTCGACGGACGTTATCCTCGGAATGGACTTTCTCTGCGAGTATGGCGCCGTCATCGACCTCGGGGCAAACCAGTTGACGCTGCGAAAGCCTGTCCTGCCCCCGGTGGAGGCCAACACGACGTCATCCGTGGTCCGAGATATAGCCGACCATGTGAATCTGCCGCCGCAGTCGAGTGTTTTCGTCACCGTCATAACCGACGCAGCCATGCACGGTGAAGCTCTTCTGGAAGGCTGCGTTCATCTGCTCCTTGAAAAAGGAATTGGCGTCGCACGAGGCGTAACGAATCTTCAAGAAGGAAGAACAACTGTTCCCGTGACAAACTTTCGAGAGGAACCGCAGCACCTAACGAAGGGTACCACCATGGGCTACGTCGAGGAGCTTAAGACGCCAGCCGTGGTCACCGCAGTCTCAGAGGAAACCTCGTCGCTACAGCAGACAAGCACGACGACGCCGCCGCTCGACATAAACCCCGAGCTCCCAGCTTCGAAGCGCCGGCAACTGGTTGATCTCTTCGCCGAATACAGTGACTGTTTTGCCACGACGTCAAACGTTCGCCAAACACCAATGGCGAAACATCGCATTATTACCGACGACGACGCACTCCCTGTTCACCAGTCGCCGTATCGAGTCTCCCTAAAGGAAACGAAAATGATTCAAGATCAAGTTCAGGAGATGCTCGACGACGACATCATTCAACCCTCAAGAAGTCCATGGGCGTCCCCAGTCGTGCTTGTAAAGAAGAAGGACGGAACCCTGCGGTTCTGCGTGGACTATCGTCGACTGAACGCTGTGACGAAGAAGGATGTCTATCCACTCCCCCGCATCGACAATACGTTAGACCGACTGCGCCACTCCCGATATTTTTCGTCGATGGACCTGAAGAGTGGTTACTGGCAGATTGAAGTTGACGAACGTGACTGGAAGAAAACTGCCTTCGTCACTGCCGACGGACTGTACGAATTGAAAGTGATGCCGTTCGGACTTTGTACAGCACCCGCCACCTTCCAGCGCGTCATGGACACCGTGCTGGCAGGTCTGAAATGGCAGAGCTGCCTCGTCTACCTGGACGATGTCGTGGTATTCTCACGAAATTTCGACGAACACCTCAGACGACTTCGAGCCGTGCTTCAAGCCATCAAGACCGCCGGCCTGTCCCTCAAGCCAACAAAGTGTCGGTTCGCCTATGGGGAACTAAAGTTCCTTGGCCACGTCGTGAACAACAAAGGTGTTCTACCTGACCCCGAGAAGACCCGCGCAGTAGCTTCATTTACGCCGCCGTCTGACAAGAAGGCCGTGCGAAGATTTCTCGGACTCTGTGCCTACTAGAGGCGCTTTGTTCGAGACTTCGCCAAGCTGTCCGCACCGCTGACACACCTCACGAAGGACGCCGTAAAGTTCGAGTGGACATAAGAGCACCAGAGATCATTATACGAGCTCAAACGAAGACTCCAGACGCCCCCGATTCTTGGCCACTACGACCAGTTTGCTGAAACCGAGATCCACACCGACGCCAGTAACACCGGACTGGATGCGGTACTAGTCCAAATGCAGGACGGCACAGAGCGAGTCATCGCATACGCAAGTCGGACGCTGTCTAACGCGGAGAGGAACTATTCAACTACTGAAAAAGGAGTGCCTCGCTGTCGTCTGGGCAATAACAAAGTTTCGCCCATATTTGTATGGAAGTCCTTTTCGCGTGGTCACAGACCAACACTCGCTCTGCTGGCTGGCGAATCTGAAGGACCCTTCCGGACGCCTCGCCCGGTGGAGCCTACGACTGCAGGCGTTCGACATGACCGTGGTGTAGAAGTCCGGCCGGAAGCACAATGACGCCGACTGCCTGTCAAGGGCTCCAGTCAAGGACGCTCCTGCCTGCACCAAAGAGGACGACGATGAGCGTTTTCTCGGCGCTCTGGCTGTCACCGATATGGGAGCAATCCAACGAGCCGACCGTGAGCTGCAAGCAGTCATCGAGCACCTAGAGAGACAAGGAAGCGCCGTTCCGTGCGGTTTTGTATGAACACTGCCAACCTTCTCCCTCCGACGAGGTGCGCTCTACAAGGAGAACTTCAGCGACAACAACACTGCATGGCTGTTGGTGGTCTCTTCCAGTCTTCGAGAAGAAATTTTTAAAGCCTGCCACGATGACCCGACGGCGGAACACCTTGGCTACAGCAGAACTCTTGCCAGGATACGCGAAAAATACTACTGGCCCAAGCTCGCGAAGACAGTGCACCACTACACCCGATCTTGCCACGAGTGTCAACGACGAAAAAAACCACCGACGAGACCGGCAGGACTTCTTCAGCCTATTGCGCCACCATCTGCCCCATTCCAGCAAATCGGAATGGACTTACTTGGTCCATTCCCACCCTCGACGCAAGGAAACCGATGGATAATCGTCGCAACCGATTATCTCACACGATACGCCGAGACAAAAGCCCTTCCATCAGGAACGGCTGTTGAAGTCGCTAAGTTTTTTCTCAAGTCCATTGTCCTCCGGCACGGCGCCCCCGAAGTCTTGATCTCAGACCGTGGATCCTCGTTCATGGCCCAGCTGACACAGGAAGTCCTTCGTCTCAGCCACACCAACCATCGTCGCACCACGGCGTACCACCCGCAGACCAAAGGGCTGACGGAAGACTCAACAAGACCATCGCCGACATGATCTCCATGTACGTCGACGTGGAGCACAAGGCATGGGACGAGGTGTTGCCGTACGTCACATTTGCCTACAACACGGCCGTGCAAGAGACCACAGGAGTAACACCATTTCAGCTAGTGCATGGCAGAAAAGTGACGACCATGCTTGACGCTATGCTACCCCACGAACCAGCTGACGAGGGGATACCCGACGCCCAGGTGGTTGGTCAGCGAGCCGAAGAAGTTCGCCGGCTCGCCCGACTCCGAATTCAAGATCAACAACGTGTCGACGCTACCCGGTACAACCTTCGCCGGATCGACGTTCGCTTCAAGCCCGGAGACCGTGTGTGGGTTTCGACCCCGATACGACGACGCGGTCTCAGCGAGAAACTCCTAAAACGGTACTTTGGACCCTACAAGGTACTTCGTCGCCTTGGAGATCTGAACTATGAGGTGATGCCCGACGGGACACGGACTTCATCACGCCGCCCTCCACGACCAGAAGTCGTCCACGTCGTGCGCATGAATCCATACTTCGCTCGATAGGACTGTGGACCTTATGTGTCCTAAATGACTCTTTAGCTTACCGTTCTTTTTGTTTGCTTTGTTTTGTGCTGCATCGGGGCGATGAAGTTTTTAAAGGGGGGAGTAATGCCGCGCGCGCAGCTTGCCAGGTAGGCAGCGCGCGCGTGGCCAACGGTTATCGCGTTTGTCTCCCACGCGAAAAGCCAGGGTTCGATTCCTGGCCGCGGCTACACATTTTTGTTGACACTGTAATGTGACGTTCTGGTAAATTCGAGAACCGTCTTGCTGATTCGAGGTTAGAATGATCTAGGCACAGAACCTTCTACGCCGAACACTCCAGAAGCCCACGCGTGTACAAAAGCGGCTCTGCGTGGCAAGCTGCACTCTAAAAAAAAGGGGGTGTATACGTTACACTCCTTGTCACATATACGACACCCCAAAACTTGTGTTGGATGTACAGCGCACTGACGTTGTACCGACGCTACCATATTTCACGAGCGGCTTGATAGCCGAGTTGTACAACTCATTAAAATAGTTAATGTAAGAGTGACTGACTGCAAAAAAAGTTATCGGGGTTTTCTAGGCTCAACTGCAAAACCTGTGTTTTTTCCTGTAGACTTTGATACGTACTTTAGCTGTTTAATATGTTATATCGCACCGTCATGAACCCTCTCGCAAAAGTTGGGGCAGTCAGTTCGACGTCAGCGCGCTGTACGTCGAACTGAAGTTTTGGGGTGTCGTATATGTGACAAGGGGTGTAACGTCTACACCCCCTTTTTTTAGAGTGTGGGGTCAGTCTCGCCCCAGCGTTCGACTCTGCTCTACGCCGACTTCGACGCCCGCGACGCTCTGTTATTATTTTCTGTACCCTTTCAATTTTGGCACAAGTTCGCCACAGTAAACGTTTCTTTCTTCCTGTTTATTTATTGTTCTTTTGGTCACCACCCGTGACAATATTTAATTTTAGACACATAACGGCGAAGAATCAGTGCAATATCGCAAGCATTTGATGATGTGATTATCGCGTCACGACCGTAAAGGTACTGTCTAGAGCTGCTACTCGCCAGTTTGAATGGAGCTTAAAGAGCTATAAAACCGCACCAAATCTAAGAGCGGAATATACCACAAATCAAGTTTTGTCATGACGTCATTTCGAAAATGCATACATAAAGAAAAACAAGTAGTGTAACCACGACGTCCCTGCGCCGAATGATCGTATCTCTCTGTCAAAAAGCAAGGGAAGGTTAAAAATAAAAAAAACGCCCCAAATGTTTTTTTTTGTGAAAACTACATAAACGTCGACCGTTGATACTATTTCTCTTTCTACAAATGAAGCTCGCTCACAATTAAATGTGACTCAGATATATTTACAATAACAATAGGGAATATGCGGAATATAAGAAAGGACGATAACTGATCAGTCAGCGCGAAGAAAAAAAGCCCTAACCGATTATGTTTCTTTTTTTTCTAATAAGACTGCCGTGATTTTTTGTTTGCTTTTTACTGCATCTAAACTTGTGGGTTCAGGTACGTTTAGGACTTTACTTGTCCCAGCGGAACCACTGAACTGCTGGGGACGCTAACGAACCCTCTTGCCAATAATTAAGCAGTCAATAAACCTTTCCAAGAAACACTCGACCCCAGGGGCAGCAAACCGTTTTCGAGCCCATTCTCTGGGTTTGGGGCTAGACTCTCACCGGCGTCCCTGTTAACCCTAACCGAGTGGACTGTGATTTCGATAGGCGCAGCCTGCGTAGGCGCAGTTTCAAACACTACTGGCGGCTAAATTATCGTCTTTCCCGCTATATTTTGTGTTTTATGGTGCATGTATTTTCCCGAGGTCATTGAGAAAGCATTTTACCACATTTGAAAAAAACAAAAAGCAGTAAAAAACCCATAAACTATTTTTGTTGGGTACGCGCGATACAGAACGAATGCGACTAAAATATATAGTTCTAGTTTTTTTTGTTTTTTTATACGATAAATTTTGACGGCGTTGCGCGATTCGCCGTATCTCAAACGACAAAGCGATTAGCTGCCGAAAATAATTTACAACAGAAGATTGACGAAAGGCATGCATTTTTCACGCTCACAAATAACATGTTTACCAATGGGAAGGACACAGCCATGCAACGTAGCAAGTGTTAACATTCGAACTATATGTTGCACGTACCACACGATGCAGCGTTATCCGAAAGGAGTTTATTTGAAAAATATCTCAAATAACACAGTCACTGTCGACGACAGTGACTGTGAGGGAGGGTCGCCTTTTGTGCGGGACCTTGGGGTGGTTGTTGTTCGAGTGGCGGTTCCCTTTCGAAAAGTGTGGCTTATGCTGTCTCGGTAGAACTCGTTGATCGTCGTCTTGTTTATGCGTTTGAGTTCCTTTTTTCCTTTTATTTTTTTTCTCTATGTGTTTGGAAGTGTACTTATTGGTCCTGTCAGGTGAGGCTGAACTACCCGAAATAAGGGCGCCACCGCTTGTTCAACGCATCAGCGCAGTAAAAAAAAAGATTAAGCAAAAGGAATTTACTTGCTTTCAGCCCGAGAAAGACTTCTAGGGCTAAAAGCAAGCAGTATCCGTTTTGCTTAATTTTATTTTAACGTCGTATTTTAGGCGGTCAAGAAATAGAAATACCTCTCCGGCATAGCCGATTCACGCAGGATACTCTCAACACTCAACCAAAAACGGCGTCGCGTACGTTATGTCAGGATGGCGTCGGCGCGACTCATCCCATTCGTTAAATATTGGATGGACCAAACTTTTTTGGGCACAATTTTTTCTATTAGATCCAATATCGGCTCAAAACGGTGCGTTTCCTGGGCTGTATGTTTACACGTCTTCGGCCACCGTTTTCGAGCGGAGGTGATTTTTTAAATCGAAGTTGAACTGATAAAACTGATGCACGCGCGACACGTAATTTTCGGCTCGTGTCGGACGGAGAGTTCGATCGGAGTTGTAGAAACTATTCTCTAGCACTTCCTTATCATACGCGCCTTCGTGTGACGATCGATTATACTCGCTGTTTATACCACCGTACATCAGCAACAGTTTCATCAAAGCGATAAACATGAACGGTTATGAAATCATGGGTGTATTCGACAGTATCAACAACGCCCTTCTCACACCGTGTGGACGAAGGGCGTAAAATTCGTCCATACACCCTTTTTACACGATTTCAGAAACCATCGCTACAAGTGGGGCGTAAAAAGGGCGTGTAAGGGGTGTAAGACCTCGACGCACCGTTTTTACACCCACTGATATTCAGAAATCGTGTACAAAGGTTGTAAAAAGGGTGTCTTTTCTAACTTGCACCCTTATTACACCCTTTTTACATGATTATGGGTGTTACAATGTTTAGTGTGCAGGCTCAAAAGCGATTTGGACGAGGCTAAAAGTTATTCTCAAGCATGTACCTTTACTTCTGTAGCAGATGCCAAAAGCATAGATGAATTTATCGCCTTAAATATATAGATCTCTTGACTATAGCCTCAAGTGAGAACAAGAATAGAACCAAAAAGAAGCCCAATATATACTACAGCATCTCGATTCTTCTGCTAAGCAAGCGTTAAACACGAAAAGCATGCAGGCGGGTTTGTGCGTGCTCCGCACACATACTCACGGTGAGAGTTTTTGCAGGTGCGGAATTTAACATCTAAGAATAAAACGGGCAGAGGTGTCGTAAGAAATCAACATGATTTATGATGAGTTCCAGGCCGACATATTGTAAGCACCCAAAGGCAAATGTTTTGGGCGATTTCACTTTCCCCGTTGTGAAATGTTTTACTTAAAAAAATTTCAAAAAGTGGCAGTTGAAAAAGATTTAAAATGCCGTTTATTGAGGATGCACGTGAAGGCATCTTGTCTACACGACCTTCGGGTGTAAAAAACTGTTCAAAAATGTAACGACGCACAAACACTCAATTTTTGGTGGCCACCTTCAAGAATTTCTCCCTTCGGTAGCCTCTATGAAACTCAGTTTAACATTTGCAGAAACTATACGCAGGCTACTAAAGCTGACTTGCAAAACGTGCAACTGGTGTTGCGTCACCTTGACACAATTATATCGCAGGGTTCAGTTTAAGGATGTCCCTTACAATAAATAGCCTTTCATCGTGCATTGGCTGTGCGTGCACTCTGCTGTTATTAATAACAAAAGGCCGGTAATGAAGCTGGGGTATCTCACTCATTTTAAATTTGCCACCGACTGTGCTTAAAACACAGTTTGGGTGGGCGTCCATTTGAAATATAACGGTAAAAGGCTTCAGTCCACATTTTAATCCCATTTGCATAAATCTTCAGATAACCTAAGTTAAACCACATAGTTTAGCCACAAAGTAGTTAAACCACAAAGCAGATAACCTAAGTTAAACCACAAAAAGAGGACGCATAAATACCGGCAGTATCCTGTCGATTCTGCAGCACAAAACTGTTCGATGTTGCTGAGAGGCATCAGGAACAGCAGGGGTGGTTCAGGCCTGGCCAGTTCCTGGGTTGTCGCCTCTTCCTCGGGCCTTGCCTGCTCTCCCTGGTTCTTGAAAGACACCACATGCCTGAGTACCTGCCCAACAGATTTGCAGTTCCCTGTTCTGCTGCTGTAGGTGCTCATTCTGGATATGCAGGTCTATCACGACCTTAGCAGCTGAGCGTTGAAGGCTGCAAGATAAGCAAGGCATTGAAAGCATTACCCATTTTGCTGATCAACAATATGCACTGATGATGGGAAGAAACATTTTCAGAAACTTGGGTTTCGAGAAGTTTCAGAAGAACGCCCGAACCTTCAGGTGTTTCGGATGGGTTTGGGTGGCTTTGGAACGGTTGCCGGACACAGTGAGAGTGTTTCAAATTTTTGTAAAAATTTAAGACGTTATAATTTGTACGCAATATTCATAAATTTAATCAGAAATATTTGTGTTAATCAAATAATCCTTCTGAAAGGGAGACACGGCCCCAATTTTCTGAACTTCACAGTTTTGGCTTGTACGATCAATTATGAATGTTCCCACAAAGTTTCATGATGTTTTTTTTGAAAATCAAAACAAATAAAAACTATATTGATTCGTCGGCGGCGCATGCGAGACGCGCTGCGATCGCTGCGATAAGCACCAGTTTAAAAATGTGATATATGGGTCCGTTTCTATCATGCCTAGCACGGTGCCTGTAACCTTGTTGGTACTGCCATTTCCTGGAATTTTAGGACGGCCTTTTTCTTTAACTATCAACCGTCTAAGAGTGGAGAGAATCCCGTAAAGAACACTTGCCTTGGGATAGAAAACGAAACTTGGGCTGCAAGCGGCTGCTCTGTGGTCACAAGATACATCGCGCCTAGGCATATGACGCTTTAGAATGAATTGGCACTTCCAAGGGAAGCACGGGTTGTCGATTGCGTCCCTTGTTAAATAGCAGAAGTTCCCAATGCAACTTTGTTTATTATCGTTTCACTCGCAGCATACAGGGCGTAACAGACGATCAACCTTTCTTGGGTTCTGGTAGCAGACGACGCGACGGCGTCTTGTTTCGCGCAGCAAATGGCACTCTGGGGCAGACAAACCCTCCCTCCTTACTCACGTTAGCAGGCGACGTGTCTGTTACCAAAACGTCAACTCCTTCAGAACAACCCTGCCGAGATCTCAAATTCACCAAATACCAAAATCTGGCCATTGGTACAATATTTCAAGGTGCAAACACAAGCTGTACAGCACGGCGCCGAAGCGAACTTGCTGCAGATAAAAACAAGCCTCCAAGCTGTCCGTCCAACCGCTCCAAAGTAGGACAGCACCACGGCCGTTCTTGGCAGCATCCAATGCTTTTCCACTGCATACAAGAATGTTTTGCGACCAGTAGCATATTGAAGGACTCGGTCACTACTGTAAATGTGCATGTGTCACTACGAAGATTATGGAGCTAGCTAAATTGAGCAACTGCACGCAAGCTAATGTGGACGAGCATGCTAAAAGAGGGCAGATGAAAAACGTGTGCTAAAACATCATCAGGAGTTTAGATGAAAAGGAACAGTCGAAATAATACTTACTGCATTTCTGCAAGCTTGATGCTCTGAACGTAGGCCAGTCAGGGTCTGGTGCTTGGCCTGCTCCCACACGAGACAAGATGTCCGCCCCAGACATTTTGGTTGGCCTCACGCCGTTGTTTCACACTCACGTCAAACCACAAAGGAGGGACAGGGCGCCACCGTTATTTTGTCATTCTCTTCGATGAATTGTACTCCTCCTCACTAGAATGAAAGGCGTGATCAGACATGATGTTCATTCAAGTTACTTCACACTGTCACGTCTTCGCAACGTTTAATGTACAATATAATAACTTCATGGATCCATCCCCATGCACGGTACAATAAAACACGATGATGTCGCATTCCGGTATACGCCAAGTTATAGAAGTAGCGGTAAAAGAGAAACAAACGGCGCTCATTGCGCGTAAAGGTCTGTTTACACCATGCTTTGTAGCTTTTTTACTTGCAACGGTTTCGTAATACCAAGGTTTTGCGCGAGTAGCTTATTTACATCCAGTTTTTCAAGCAACGGCAATGGCGTTTCGACTATACTCCGTTCACCCTTCAGCTGAGACTAGAAGCTACGCCTTTAACGCGAGCTTTCTGCCGTTGCTAACACAAGTGTGAACGCGCAGGCAACCGCGACCAAAGCACTGCAGAAGCCAGCGAAGTCGCGCTGAAGGTGGAGATTCTAGTCTCAGCTTAGGGGCGAACGGAGTATACATTCCTTGCATATGACGGCACGCTAGGTAAGGACGGGGCCCCCTGCCATGCTTGTGGTGGACTTCACAACGCGCGGATGGGCTTCCCAAGGCGTAGGATGCCGCAAACTGCCTGGACATACACCGTATTTTCATCGAAGGCACCTAGTTTTGTTTGATGTGAACTTTGAAAAATGAGCCGAGCTTACGATGTTGACGTTTAGCCAGTACGTGCGGAATTTTTCAGCATTGGGGCGATTGCGCTACGAGCAGAAAGTTTCGATATGCCGCTAAGTTATAATGAAAAAAAAAGTTGTATTGCGAGCCGCAAAATTTGACGAGCGGCTCCTGGATTCGCCTGTAGAAAATATTTTACTACTTTGCGAAGTATGGTAAACAATGCAAGGTTACCGTCATAGTCTAAACCCTGACGGAAGGATAAAAAAAATAACGGGCAATCGTCTCGCGGACGGCACAAACCGATGTTCCGGCAGGGGCGTCTCGGCGAGCTTGCATGCATCCTCCTACACGGCGTGGTCGCCCCGGAGACCGCCGTGATCTCTGGACAGCGCGCGGTGCTAGCCACGAGTGCTAGAACCCCCTATCTCTCCCTCCCTCCCTCCTCCCCTCCTCCTCCTCCTTCTCCTTTTCCGCCCCCCCCCCCCCACCCCCACTCACGGATTAAGCCAACACCACCTAGAGAAGAAGGCCAGAACACGCTTCGAGTGACGTCACGGCAGCAGGCTGACGTGCGCCGCGCTATAAGCTGAGCTGAAGGCTTCGCGCGAAGGTTTTACGTCGTAGAAACACGGGTTTTCGCACTATTTATTTTTTATGAGCTAACTTTAGAGCTGTGAACGCCGAGTGGTTTAAAGCACCAATTTTAGAACGCAGGAAAATTATTAAAACCTACAATTATCATAGTGAAATACAAGAAAGTGATTTCTTGACACAGATGTATTCCTTTTTTAAGCGATAAACTGGGTGGTGTAGTTGTTTCTGAACGACATGGGAGTTGTATAAAAAAGAATCTATGTGAAATGGCAATATTCGAAGTAATGAGACTAGATAAAAAGAACTACAGTAACAATCGGATAAATGATGCAGAGGCATTCATTTAATTTTATATCATTTTAATCACCTCAAAGGCATGTGAAGACGCATTACATGAAGGAGATTCAAATATAACAGACAAAAAAAGTAAT
The DNA here is from genome assembly GCA_013358835.2 of Ixodes persulcatus. Lineage (NCBI taxonomy): Eukaryota > Metazoa > Arthropoda > Arachnida > Ixodida > Ixodidae > Ixodes > Ixodes persulcatus. The sequence goes on along the minus strand of JABSTQ010006362.1, from coordinate 4,903 downwards.
TGAACATAAATATAGACACCAACAAAAAATATCACACACACACACACACTAAAAAAACGCTTATTGGCATGTTATTGCTATCATGCAGTTTTACAAATCAAGGTTCAGTTAAACAAATTAATGCACTTATTTTTAACTGAAATGGGATATCTCTCAGTTACAATATGGTCAGGTAGTTTGTTCCAGTCAGTGGTGCAAAGTACTAAGGAGGAAAAGGGGAGAGTGTAAGTATGGCACTGAAATGGTTCCATCTTGCAGGAATTATCTAATATGGATTATGTCAAACTGGCAGCCCAGCACTAAGTAGATTGAAAATCAGAATCTGAGTAATATACAGCTTGAATAAAACACAATCGGGCTATTTTTGTCTTCTTTCTATATCACGAAGATTTATGCTAGCTTTTAAAGCGGAGACACTAGCTTCGGATGAATAGCCACTGCATATAAATCTGGCTGCTTTGATTCGAAGATTCGAGCCTCGAGATAAGGTAGCTTACGTGTGGATTCTAAATTATGCTTGCATATTCTAATTTTAGGAGGATAAATGTTTTGTATGCAAGTAGTTTTGTTTCAATGGGAGCTAGATCCCTACTGAAAAATCTCAATTGCATGAAAAATGTTTGTGTCTAATAAACGCATATGAATCAAATGAGATAATAAGAACATATAAGATTTATATAAGATATATTAAAACTTGTAAAAAGTTTCTTATACGGTTCTTATATATCTTATATAGTTCTCAATAGTTCTTATTGATCTTTTATGATTCATGTGTTTGTTAGACAAGAAATTTCTCACACAAATAGCTTTTTCACAAACCAAGTGTTTTGGTGCACTATTCGTTATTTGCTCAATCCATGATAATGAGTCTGTAAAATACACGCCCAAAATACTTGTACGACAATGAGTGTTCTACTGGTTGTGAAAGTAATAAGTACTGGGTTAGTGTTTTAGTAGAGGACTTAATTATGGACATTTGTTAGCATTTACATGCGGTAATGTTCATCTGCAGTAGGGAATACCATGATAATATTGTATCTAAATCGTCTTGGACGATATTGTGATCACTATAAGTGTATTATTTTCCTGGTAAATAACTCAAGCATCAGCGAAAAGTCTAATTGTCGATTTACGGTGGGGTGAGACATTGTTTGGTCAAAAAATCCTGTTTTTAAATTTTGCCCCCTTTCGATAGCGTGTTTCCTTAGCTTTCCAACCATATATAACATGTGGGGATTAGTATTGCGGAAAATGCTTCTTGATGCCTTCTTTCATGCTCTGTGTAAGCAAAAAAAGTGGGCATGGTATCATGAAAACTCCTCAAACGCTTCATTTCACACCAAAAATCTCGTCTTGTGTGTACAAAAGTTTCGGTTTCAGTTTCATGGTCTCCATCTTGTACCTAGTACATTTTTCAGTCACTAGGGGTTTCTTTGTAGCGCGTTTGAACGGCGGTGAAATTGGTGGTAGGACACGTTCAAGCGTTTAGTTCAATCTTCGAAGCGTATTTGATGCTACCGTGTACATCGTACTGCTGTGTTTTCTTTGATATTACCAATGGAAAGATCACAACGACTGACAGCAAAGGGGAAATTTCATGTGAATCGCTACGGACAGTCACAACCCTCAAACGCAAAGAAGGTACGGCCACAGTCATGTGCTTCATCTTCAAAAATAGACTTGAATGGTTCGTTTGAAGCAACGGCTGACAATGACAGTGTGCTGGATACCGCCTTGTCGACGTCAGTATCTTGTTTGGTTTTTTAAAATAACATTTGGTTTGTGCGCTCTGTGATAGCCACTCTTCACTGTGCATCAGTGGACTAGTGGAGTCAAGGTGGTGTCTTCATGGCAGAGCACAAAACGCTAACGAGGCACTCAACCGAAATTATCTGGGCCAGATGCCCGAAAACCACATTTCGTAGCTTTAAGACTGTTCAGGCAGTTGTTGATGACGCCATCCCATTCTACGATGATGGAAATATGTCACAAATCAAACCGTTGAAGCAATTAGGTGCCACCCCTGGTCCCCTGTGTGTATCTACTCTGACTTCAATGGACTCGAAACGGATCTGGAAAAGCGAACTACGAGCTTACAGATGAAGCCATACAGCACAGAAAAGAAAAAAAAAGAAACAAAGAGAAATGCTACAGTGACGCTGCCCAAGAAAAAGACTACGATCCTGAAATGTTTTGATGATTTTTTTTTATTTTTATTTTCTTTAAGTATTTTTCTTCAGAACATAATTTTTTTGTCATTCATGTACCTTTTTTACAAAAAAACCTATGTAGTCTACTTCAATGATTTTTTTAGGGTGGCTGTGTTCACATCTTGAGCTTCGCTGGAACTAGAGTCAATGGTTCATTTTGGTTTGTGTTTTTTTTAATAAACAAAAAGCACTGGAAGGTGGCGGATTTATTTTACCAAACATGAAAAAAAATTGTTTTCTTATCATCTTTGTAATGATAACAATAACTTCTAGTTCCTGGAACGTAGGAGTACCGTAGATTTCGGCCTACCAAATTTGAGAATTCTGCGATAAGTAACCCAAGCAGCACGTTATGAATGGGCCATCGCTGGCAAGTGTACTATGGCCGACCAGATATTCGATGGCCCAAGCTTGGCCAAAGTGCTTTGCAATAGCAGTGTTTTGGTCCTCGTCTGGTGACTTGCCATTCACTTTAAGCCACTCGCTGGCCATTCACTTTAGGCCAGTGACTGGCCGTTCACTTTCGGCCGGTCACTTGCCATTCACCTTGGGCCAGTGACTGGCCATTCACGTTTGGCCAGTGACTGGCCATTCACTTTAGGCCAGTAAATGGCCATTCACCTTTGGCCAGTGACTGGCCGTTCACTGTAGGTCAGTGACTTGCCATTCACCTTTGGCCAGCCACTGGCCAGTCACTTTCAGCTAGCCACTGGCCATTCACTTTTGACCAGCCCCTGCCTTTTCCCGTTTGGCCAGCCACTGGCCATTGACTTTCGGCCACTCACTGGCCGAAAGTGACTGGAAATATACACTTAATATATAATTTATCACAGAATGCCAGAAAATTTGGGTGTTTCTCAGACGACTGTCAAGAGTTTCGGGAGGTCAAGTTTGAGAACTCAACCCAAGAAACTTTTACATCTTAATGACAAGCGAAGCAGCTGCAAGGTTGCTCAATATTTCTTGGACTTTTTGAGTACTAAGTCTTACGACGCTGGTTGCGACCACCATTCCAGTCGTCCGTGGGATCACGGATGGTGAGTGGTCCCATCATTAAGATGCCCCGGTAGTGCAGCACAAAAAATGTAACTTTAGGTGAAGGGACAGTGCAACGATGTTCAGTTACAATATTTTTCACTTTATACAAGCTTACTGGCACTAATAGGAAAGAGAACCCTTGAGTACACAGTAAAAGTTTTTACACACTTAAGGGTGTAAATCAGGTTGTCCCTAGGCTAACACTCTTATGGCGTTCAGGCAAGCACCCTTCATAATGGGTGCTTGCTGACACCCTTGTGAAAGGGTGCTTGGCATAAAATGGGCGCCTGCTGGGGTGGCCCAGTGAATGCAGGGACACACCAGCCAATCCTTCACCGGCAGAGTATCATGCGACGTTTTGGTTATGTGGAGTTCAAGGTCACACGACGCTCTCTCGACGCTGGATTGCCTGGGATGGCTGGTAGCGTCCGCCGCACTCGGACGAAGGGTGAAATGAAGTATAGGCCCCAGTGAAACTTTTATAGGAATGCGTTTAATACACATATCAGAACTTGTAAATCGTACAAAAATCCTAAACGGTACTGCATACGAGGGGCGTTCATAAAGTTCGTATTATAGGCACAAAGAATTAAAAAAATGGAACAAAACAGGCATCAACATGAGTGCGTGTCCCTCTAGTTTTTGCACAGTATAAACATAGCAGGCTATAGTAGCTCGGGACACAGCTAGGGAGTCGAAACAAAAATGGCCCCGCCTATTGGTACCAAGCACATGCAGTGATCCGTTTTCTCCATTTGAAGGGAAGCAATGCCAAGGATATTCATTCCAATCTGGGAGCGTTGTTCGGGGACAACGCCCCAGTTTATGACACTTCGGTTAAATCGCGGAGACGCTTCCGGTGTGACCAAATAAGAGGAAAGCATTTCTAGGACGGCGACGAAGTGATTGCTGAAGTGGAGCGATTCCTGAACCCTCAAAACGAGGAGTTCTATAACAATGGCCTCGGGCATATGGTGCATCGCTAGAAAAGGTGGGTAACTTTCGGTAGCGAATATGTAAAGAAAGTCTAAACTCCTACTTGGGTTTGATTGTTGAATCTCTTTTCCTTCGTGACAATAATACGAGCTTTATAAACGCCCCTCGTATTCTGATATTTTCAGTATATGATTTACAGCTTATGTTTACTGAACCGATTTACACTTTTTTCACTTAGAGGGATTTCCACATCACCACATACGAGGCATGTGATAAAGAAATAATGAGTCACACTGAACACAACTCACTTCATGAACAAGTAATGGAAAGAGCTCCTTGCAAGCCACATCATAACCCCGTGGGCAATTGGCAAGTGCTACGGCGCCCCCTTTCTCGAACTCTAAGTGAGCAAGCAGTGGCCCCAAGCATCGCACTGCACGGCTAAACCATTGTGAGCATCATGGGCTGCCACAAACAAAGCGTGTAAAGCTTTCCTCTTTGGAGATCAAGTGACATGTTTTGTTTGTCTCAGAGGATTGCCACAACACGCTTCACTTATCACTTATCTCCTTATGCGCATCTGTTTACTAATTGGAAGCAGGGTAGAGGGGGGTGGTTTAGCCATTGACTGAACCACAGCAGTATTTCATTAGGTGAAGCTCATTATGACATCAATTTGAATGTATTAAATTAAATATTTATTGACCCTGAGAAATGGA
>JABSTQ010006361.1:0-120055 GCA_013358835.2 Ixodes persulcatus | reverse complement strand
AAAAGCTAAAAGAAAAAACCCCCAAAGCCCAGAGTACAGGCGTCGTCCGGCTGGTTAATCCTCGCTAAGGTTCACCACACCACATAGACGGAAAATGGGCACGCAAATGCCCAAAAAGGGAACATCCCCCAACAGTACTAGAACTATTCCTACTTTTGACTGAACCCCCGTAATTTTCTTCTTAATACAATCCGCTTAACATCAAACCGGATGTCAGGGAAATGAAGAGAAACAAATAAACATAAAATAAACTACACCAACGAGTATGTCTCCCGTAAAGTTGGACGTACACATAAGGTCACGTACAAACTATAATCTGCAATCCCTGCGCCATATTCTTCCATCTTTGTTAAATACATGTCTCACCAATAACATAGATATATATTCGGCTAGCAAGAAAGACATCTTGTCGTATTTTATTTAGTTGTTTTTTCTTGTATTTTTATTTTTTTAATGAATTGCAGTATTTATTTTCATGTATGTATATTCGGCTAGCAACAAAGACATCTTGTCGTACTTTGTTTAGTTGGTTCTTGTTGTATTTTCAATTCTCAAATGAATTGTAGCAATTATTTTCATGTATCTATATGTGTGCGTACTGTGTATTCATTTTTTTTTGTTTCTCTATTGAATGCTGCTGCCTGTAACGGGGGAGCCTGAGCCCAGTCAAGCTGTTCTTGAACAGCTTTTTGCCTAGGCTCCCCTCCAGAATTTCTGGAGAAAAAAAAGATTGATTGATTGATTGAAATAACGCGGTGCATATGTTTGGTAAGGCACTTTAGCCACGCAAATGATTCTTTAGACAGATTGAGTGATCCGACTCTGAGGAATTAATCTTTCCATATTAAAAAGGGAAATATCACGTCGGTGTCATATCGTTGAAAGGGGAACGGAAGGACAAGTCCATGACCGCGCTCCAGACCGACTAATCTGGTCATTGTTAGCGGTCCCGAAGGATGCAAAAACTATCTTTAAGGAAAAAGCAATAACTGCTGTTTCAAAATGTAAAAAAATAAATGTATATATATATATATGTATATATATTCTGGTAGCAAAACGGGAATCCTGTGCGGTTTTGAGCTACGATGAAATAACTTCCACTTGGAAAGGGATACAGTTTATGGACTGCGATAAAGAATTGCGCTCGTCTTATGGAAAGCATGCAAGGAAAATTTGATTTATGCTTAGCACCCACTCAGAGCTCGTCAAAGTAGCTGTCTGTCATTCGTATGCAATGCACTATAACATACTTGTTTTCATTGTGTCTGAGGTTTACATAGCAATCAAACAAGCGATTATAATGTCAGCTGGCTACAGTTTGAAGTTCAGTTACAAAAGCCCCCAAATTGTTTCAAAGTTAAATAGTGTACTTCCGTGCTTCTCTGGTTTCCCGCGTAAATAAAAAAAAAAAAAAAAAAAAAACTTTTGCCCAAATTTTTTTTTTTTGAGTGCTGCTTTTAGAACGGTCTTCCGGATGAGATAGATAAAACCGTTTTACTTCGAACATAAACAAGGATGTAACAAAAAATGTAAGGTTCCGTCACTGGGCTGCGTTCCGGAGTTGTTTACGAGGTTCGGTGTGGTCCCGACATGTTCATGTGTTATGACCGGCTCACGGAACAAAACGTGAATGCTAAAATTAGACTCCTAGTGCCGCACTTGCGGATCAAGGTAATTTACATTCCCCTCTTTAGAAAAAAAGCTCCAGCTTTCAGCGAGGCTTTTTTTTTTTTCGATGTGTTTTTACTTTTAATGATTTTTCAGATTTAAAGGGGCCATGAAATTAAATAAAAAATTGGTTTGGGCTGGTTGGTACATATCAATTAAAAGATTAAAAGGCGTGACTAAGGTGGTTTATGAAATTCCTTTAGTTGCGGCCAAGTTTACATTGGTCAGACCGGCCGATGCCTTAATGAAAGAGCGCGGGAACACAAGCTAGCCGGACGAATAATTCGGGTGAGCATCTTGCGGAGCACTGTAAACGATGCGGGTGTGAACCTTTGTTAGAGCACACAAGGTTTATTAAGAGAGGGAAGAGGATGGAAAGGGGATTAATCGTAGCTTTCGGTATACACAAAGCGGCTGACAAATGCGTAAGCAGCCATCCCTTTATCTATTAAACAAAGAAAGTGAGTTTCTTGAGGGCTGCGTGTGATGAGCGATACGATCCTTTATCTATTGCATGTGTTTAGGCGATGAGGATCAACAGTTTGACAATGTTTCGTGTTTTATTAAATCAGTTGGACGTTGACGCTTGTCCGTGTCGTACGTGGTTCATTTTTCGTCCTGTTCTGTTCACGCCTTTTATCCTTTAATCAACATGAAATGAATTTTGGGCTGGGATAAATGATTTTACATTGGGAGTTTACTATTCGCATATCGTTTAGTGGGCCAAAATAAAAAGGGTAGAAAGTCAAAATCCAGCTTCTCGGTACCAACATTTGTAAATATAAGGGACTATTTTGTACCTCATTTCCCTTGAAAGCTCTCCGCCTTTTCATTGTGATACATCCGCTGTACTCAGAGCATGTCAGCGTTACCCCAAGCACGTCAACGGTCCCCAAAGCACGTCAGCCGACCCGAGCTCTCGCATTGGACACGAGAACTGTGTCATTCGGATGTATGCGCTCGTCAACAATTATTTGGATTCGCGTTCGTGGTCAATGAGTGCCCTGACGGAATTTATTATCACTTGCGAATGACAAGCTATATGATGTGCTCAAAAAGCACGGTGAAAGCTTCGAGTCATCGCACCGGTGCAAAAGCATGTCACGACCACGTGATTTTTCAATCCGCTTTTAAGTTGAGGATTAAAGCTAAGGAAGAATGAAAAATAATTTCATGACTCCTTTAAGCGGAGTACAATATGAATATAAATGCAAAGGGGGGGGGGGGGGGGGGTATTACATGAGTGGATGCTCTGCTAATCTTTGAGGATGTCACGTGGAGCGAAAGCTCGCGCTGCAGAACTCAGGGATCCTGGGTTCAATACCCATTCCTGCCCGTTTCGATCTGGATGAGCATCGTACCGACGTGCGGTCGTGTATCGCTACTGCGTGATGCACCTTAAAGACCCCAGGCTAGCGTTTTACTGCACTGGCTAAATTGCTCATCTACAGCTTGGAGACTCGTCGCCCGTAGAGGCAGACCAAGTTCTAGGCTGTATAAACATACACATAACCCCCCCCCCCCCCCCCCAAATTGGGTGGTTATTTTTTTTTTTTTTGAGTCAGCGGCACTGTAGCCTGATAGTGTTCATAAAGGCCCTGTCACACTGAGGCAACACGACGGTAACAGCAACACAACACGTTGCCCCACAGTCGGGCAACTTGTTGCTCGCTCCCCGCGTTTTTCGACATACCTGTCACATCGCGGCAACAGCACGACAATTTGAACGACAACTAAAGTGTTGCCTCGGTATGACAGCCCTCGGCAACAAAAACAGCAGCAACTTGTGTTGGACAACGTGTGTTGCCCTGATCGCTGGCTGAGCGAATTTCGGGCCGGCAACACGACAACATAGTTAGCTTCGATGGTAGAGCTAGTTCCCTATCAATAACGTCTTGCTCAAATAAAGGCTTGGAAAACGTTATTTAACAATAATTAAGGCTGGAGTGCAGCTAAAATAATTTGAGGAATATTTTTACTGCGTAATTACGGAAAACAATTTTCAAAATGGTCACAGCTACGGTCGTGACCGTTCAGACTGGTTTTGAAATTAGAACTGCCGAGGAGACCAGCTCACATTACTAATACTGAGATAAAATGGCATGCCTACTCACCCAGTGATAAAGTATAATAAAAATAATCCAGAAAACCAAAGATTGAAAAATCGAAGCATTAAAACGACCACTCTGATCATGATTGTTGATGCTTGGAACTTGACAAAAACAGCCGCTACCAGACACCTGATTTGTTTCAAAAATACCCAGGAGGTTTTGGCGAATGAAGCTATCACTTAGCAGGCGGTAGGCAAATAGACAGCGTTGAAAAATATTTATTCCACCGATTGTTATGAGGGCCGATCGTGTTGGTGTCACAGTTTTGAAGCACTGTCATTCAGCTCAACACCAGGCTACAAACGACGTTTTGGGGTACTGCTGGTGCTAACTCAATTTTACAGTAGAAATAGGAATTGCCTGAAAGAAAGAACAGGACAGAAACACTTCATACGGTGGCGTAAATCCCGAACATAAATCAGCGATGTCACTTTCCTTGGTTAAGGCCATCTGCTTTGTCAGCGAATGAAGAACAGTTTGATAAAATAAAGAGCGGAAAATACTCCCCGTGTCAAGTTTTCTAATCACAGTCACTGGTTGATGTCGTACCGTGGTAATTTCCGGCCCTTCAAAAGCACTAGCACTTGTAAGAGTCACATTTCCGGCGATCCGCGCCTCACACGAACGATGGTAAACAATCAAGATGGCGGAGTGTTCCCCGTGTTGTCCCCGCCGTCAGCGCGGTGTGACAGGGTTGTCGGACAACAAATCGGGCAACACGGTTGCCGGGCGGCAGCAACTTCTTGCCGGACTGTAGTTGTTACCTCGATGTGACAAGGTCGCCGGCAACACGATTTCCCCGTGTTGCCGGATAGAGTTGTCCAACTCGTACCAGTTACCCAATTAATGAACCACAGGCAGCAGTAAAGCACGTGAACAATAGGCAGTTTCAACTTTCATGATACTCTTCAAACATATGATTTCGGAACTTTTCAAAAGAAATGTCATTAAAACGACGGTCGTCGCACAGAGCTTCGCATAAGTCGACGGAGCGGTGCTGGCGGGGCCGGAGAACTCCAGAACAAGGCGGTGGCGCCCTCTACTAGCATGCACAGAAGGAGTAACCTCTGCGGCCAGCATCTGGACTCTGGTTACCATGCGCTTTTAGAAAGCTTGTTTTTTGCATAAAAACAAATAAACAATTTTTTTCTAAAAGCTTTTATTGGAGATAGGTGCAAAATGACAAAGACGTGATGATTTTTAAAAATTCGAGTTTACAAAGTTTTGCGGTACAATTAATATTTTGATTCTAAAACCACGAATCACCGGAGATTTTAGGTAGCGCGTCCTGACCTGGGTGCGTGCTGACTTCTGTTGTAGTTCACGATACGCCTGCTTGTGAGCGGGTGTTGCCATATCTACCGTATATGCTTCGGCGCCGAAATAGAAGAGTAACTGTGACCGCTGCAATCCCTAAACGAGTACACGTAGCTATGCGGTCACCTTTAGGGGTGAAGGCGGGAGGAATGGCGGCGCTGCAATCGCCGACAGTGAGCTTCCGCCGTACGGAATATATATATATATATATATATATATATATATATATATACACACACACATAAACAGACATAGTACTAGCTGCGTGGACTGTAATACTGTTCCGCGTTGAGCTGCCCGGAATAATTACCAAAAGGCTGCCCAACTGTTTTCAAATTGTTGCGAGACAAGAGACGAATACCAGCAAAAATATGCAACGCAGCAGTGGCATGACGGACTGTAGCAACAAAAGCATGACATTGTTGCCCCGATCATGCGGAAGCACTGTTGCGAGGAGCGCTGCCTCGTCATGCAGTGCAAATGTTGAGAAGATGCATGGCAACCAACAATGGTGTCCATTGTTTCCGCAACAATTCCTCGAAACATCTATCCCGACCTAGAGCCAAACTGTTGTGTCGTACGGTTGGAACACTTTTGGAAAACAATGTTTGGCGACTGCATTCTGCCAGTATAAACGCAATCTGTTTTGTTTTCCGAAAGCAGAAAGTTACGTTGCCACAACATTTCGGAATCAAAGGTCCCGACGCTACCGCAACATCAGTCGAATAGTAGCAAAACAGCAGTTCTGCACTCTCGCAAATGCAAACGTGACTTTGTTGGCGGAGCTTGTGTTGCGTGATAATGTTTCGCCTACAGCTGCGCTGGTCTTTTCCGCAATGTTTAGCAACATCAGGACAGCACAGATTTTGCTGGGTAAAAGCAATGCTTCGGTAACTGTTGCGAGCATGAGACAGTCAACGGTTGACCGACACAGTTGCCGCAGTGCTTTAGCAGCGGACACTTCTGCAGTGTTATGACTGTTGCTACAACATTGTTGCGCGATTGCAATACAACTGTTTTCATGTTGCGAAACATTGTTGCGCCGACTGTCTCCACAACATAAATTGTTACCTGGGATATTAAAGCCAAATCATTAAAACTAAAGACCATAAAATATTCCACAGCTTAAAACGTGTTGAAATCGTCTAGATAAAGAACTAAAAAAAGCGATCGACGCGATTACTTTGCAAACTAGTTCATTTCTTTGGCAGGATGTTTGTTATGAACTAATATTGAAAATGTTAAATGCCGCCTTAAAGCACAATGTCTTCCCCGACAAAGTCAACAAGATAAACACCAATAATAGCGAATTTGCTGGAAAATAACTTGCAGACGCTTTTAATAAATATGTTGTGAACATTATCAGTAAAACTAACGATTAATAATCCCGCGAACATTCCATCAAACCGAAATTCTATGTTCTTTAACCCTGTAAACCAATATGAAGTTATTACAACAATTATATATCTAATCAACAGCATCGCTAAAGACGTTAACAGTTTTCAGATAAAACCATTTAAACAGGCTGCAGATCTTCTTGCCCCTTACATAACGCATATATATAACCTTTGTCTTAGACTGTTTTTCCACGTAAAATGAAGGTCACCCGTGTAATTTTGTTGCATAAAAAAGTTAATAAAAATGGCATGGGTGACTACCGTCCCGTACCAATACTTCCACGTTTTTTTTTTCGAAAGCACCGAAAGAATTATTTTAAAATGGTTCAGTGATTTTAAGCAGAAACAACCTCCTAAATGAATCCCAATTTGGTTTCCGCTAAGGGCTCGGCACAGAACCTGCTTTGCTCGCGCAGATGAAACTAGTCCTCTCTGCACTTGAAGAAAGAAAATAGGTTTTGGGTGTCTTCGTGGATTTAACTAAAGAATTTGATCATATAATGCACACACCTCTGGTTCAGAAATTTCACCGCCGTGGTTTTCTTGGGAAGGCTGCATCCTTGATCACATCTTAGCTCCATCATCGTATCCAAATAGTCCGTATCGATAGTAATTTCTCCTATCCACTTCTTGTTTCTTGCGGCGTACCAAAGGACAGTATTTTGGGCCCCTCTTTTAATATGTACATAAAAATAGCTGGACTTATCTATCGTAATCGACATATACTGCCACAAAATATTATAATTTTAATTTATAACAGTTTGTTTCATTCAAGACGAGGGGCTGTTTGGGCTAGTTGGTTGGTCATTTCATAAAACTTGTGCGTGCGTAGCAAGGACGTAGACAAAGAGAGGACAGACTCCTCGTTTGTGTCCTCTCCTCCCTTCGTACTCGTCTTTGCTACGCGCGCACAAGTTTTATCAAATTATCGTCCAAACTTTACTGTAATCTTGTCTGGCATCCAAACACAAGAAAATCTATATAAAATTCAGGTTCTGCAAAAACGGTTTGTAAGAGTTCTAGAAAATGTTCCTCCTTACTCTTACACACATGGATTCTTCGTAAAATATAATGTATTACCATTCTCAAAAATGTACGGCTATCGGCTTTGTAAGGTGTTTAAATAAAAGATTAAAACTAAATCACATTTTTGAAAAAATCGGAGACGACAGAGAAATAAAGGGAAAAACACAAAACGTCTTCTGCTTCCGTCGTCTCCGTTTTGTTTTTCTTATTTTTTTAAAAATGTAGAATATCAACCTCTTACTCTTTCTTCAAAAATGAATAATCGTTTAAAAAAAAAACACTTAACTCGCTACTCAACGCGCGCTGTGTAGCCAATTAATGCGTACTCAACGTGCCAAACTGAGCTTTGGAAAGTTAGCACTCATAGAACAGTCTACGAGCCAGATATGCTGAAACACAAACTGCCAAGATTACTTAATAGATTACATGCCGATAATATCGGTCTTTATGATAATGCAATTAGTGCAAAGTGAGCTGGACAAGAATGATGATAATAATGCCCGGAGAAGGGGAACAAAGGAGCAAAGGACGAACACAAATCTCCAAACACAGCTACGTGACTCGTGCGCGAACAAAAAATCCACCTGGTCTTGGTATCGAACCAGGGACCTCTTCATTTCCAATGAAGCCATCTACCAACTGAGGTAACCAGAAGTTGAGTTTCAGTAGTGCACACGCGCTTTATCAGCTGCCACCAGTCTAACACAAACAAGGGTGAACGACCTGCATTTTAACCCTTTCCCTACCATGGACGACCTGGGTTCGTCCACGCTGTTTGTACCGCTCCCCCCGAAGACGAGCTGGGCTCGTCCACGTTCATTCGGGCTCCAATACGCCACCATGGACGAACTGGGCTAGTCCACGCGTTTCTAGTAAGCTTTGCCGTGGATAGATGGCGCTTCACGGAAAATAAGAATCGGGTAAATTTCTGAATTTTGCAGAAAATTGTACCAACACAGGCAACAGGGAATTTATAAATGGCGGCGTCAACTTCTGGTCGCTGCGTTCGTAGTGACGATCTTGCTTCGAAATTGGGGCGAAAACGAGGATATTGTGACGTCTCTTCAGATTCAGAAGACGAGGAAATGAATCTTTAATCGAACAGCGAGAGCGATGCAAGTGAGTTATTCGATTTTAGCTCAGACGACTCCGATTTCGAGGAGGACATCGTGTCGGCTTGTCGGTATTGGACTAGACTCAATGTGGAAAATCCCCCTTCACGTTTTGCGTTCAGTTCGCGTGCAAGGTGATGTGAACTGTCTGCGGTAATGCAGTAAAGCAGAACTTAAGTCCCTCTTTCTTTTTCAGTGTGTTCAAAGATTTCTCATATAATAAATATTTGGCATTTGTTTTTGGCCTTTGTATTGCATATTAAATTTATAGGGCACATAAAAGAATTCAGTATTTTCAAATAGTTTCTTTCAAACTTGTTGCGGTAGGCAAAGGGTTAAGGTTATTCTGAGAATGCAATTAATACAAAGGAGCAAGCGAGCTGGACAAGAATGATGTAATAATCTCAAGAGAAGGGGACATGGGGGACAGAGGACAAACACAAATCTCCAAACACAGCTACGTGGCAGGTACGCGACCAAAAAAATTCACCTGGTCCTGGTGTCAAACAAAGGACCTCTTAATTTCCACTGGAGCACTCTACCAACTGAGCTAGCCAGGAAGTTATGTTGTTGGTCCTCCCGGTGGTGTGGGAGGCAGGTTCCGCTCCGATGGTCTGGAGCGTGGTGGCACGAACGTCGCTGAGTGACGGGTCGACTCACTGCCTGAAGAGAACTATGTGCATTTATTTACACTCTAGTTACAAGTCCCAACTTGGGAGACCATCCTGCCTCGTCTAAAGTCTCGACCCCAATCCCCCTAGGTCGGATCCAACACAAAATCCCAAAATCCCATCCTCGACAGTCCTCTCGGCACTCCTTTTGTAGACCCGTAGGGGCCTCTTTTCCCCTTAGGGACCGACCAATTCCTGCAAAATTCATCTCTCACGTGGTACACCGTCACCCACTGGTCGGCGAGCTGTCAGCCTGGCGCTCCGACCGACAAAACCAAATTCCTTCTAGAGTCGTTCCCTGCATTTTTCCCAGTCTGGCTGGACCCAACAGCTAAATTATCACATCGGGCAAAAAACGACAATTTTACACGAAGCGACGAAACTTTCTATACACAGGCACACTCGGTTAACAGCCACAAGCAGCTCCAACTACGGGCTTTCCCAGGAATCTGTCCGAGAAGACTCCCGAAACCGAGATGTTTCTTAGCGACCCCGGGGGAACCGCTCCAACCTCTCGGCAGCTCTGCCCCCGCAAATGCTCCCTCCAAAACGCCAGCACCAACATAGAAAGGTAAAAAAATGCCGACGCAACTTTGGAAAGATAAACTTTCTAACAAAAAAAAACATCTTAATTAATAAACAGGATTTCTACATACTTAACTCAGGAGTTGGACGTCAGTAGAGCAAACGGGTATTATCAGCTGCCGTCCAACTTTTGATTAGCATCCAACTCCTGGTTAGCTCAGTTGGTAACAACGGCACACATTACATCGACACAAAAACTGACTTTTTTGTGTTCCCAGTAGTAACGATTGTCTACTACTGCACGAAAAACTTCTACTTCATTGGAGTATCTTTTGTCTTTCATATGCAGGGCTCTTTTGATACGATAAACGCACTAAGGACGACTAAATATACAAAGTTTTAAGGAAACCACGTGAATTCGTTAAACTGCGTTAACGCCAGCTGCGACTGAGGTGATCATGTTCACTATTTTAACAACGCCTATTGTTGCTGGAACTTAGAAATCCGATTGAAGACGTTTTGATACTATAAGGTAAGAAGCATTTTATTATATATTGTCGTATTCACATTTTTGTGGTTTCTGTTTAGGTCACATGTTACTGGCGATATTTTTACTTAACTAGCAAACATTGGTTTGCTGGTTAAGTTAATAGCATTCTAGACCCGACAAATATACTTGATATTGGTGTGCCGAGGAGTGACATAGCAGTAACTGTATTTGTGTCGTGGGTATGAATATAGAGACCAAAATTAGTCAGCGCCAATCGGTGTCGGTGTCTCAGTTGTAGATAATAAATTTAGCTACTGCGGTAAAACTTCTTGCCTAGGAAGTTTATGCTGAACCACACAGTGTTGAAACACGTCCACACGCGGGTTTGATCATCATCCGGATTTAATCCGTGGGGACGGGTGGACGGGGGGGGGGCGGTTGAGCTTATGATTCCTGGGTTCTGCACCGTGAGCTTTCGCTCCACGTGCTCCGAGCTGGTGTGCGTGAGCCCACTCGGCCACCGATTCCCCAAAACTTAACTATATTTAATTAGCCATAGGCAACAAAATGTATATATGTGAAACGTGAACGCCACTTTACAAAACAGTGCAGTGGAAGTAGTTTCTTTTGTCACAAGCATATTTAGTATAACACACCACAATACTTGCAATAATTAAATACCAGGTGGAATGCATATTTTTATGTTTGCTTGCTGCAGTGCTTACTGAATTTGCAATTGTGGACAATGAAGTGCACCTACCATGTTCGGAGGATCTTCTAAAAACAAAAGGATTCAGTTTAATGTCTAAAAGAGAAATGCCAAATCGAAGCTTTACGGCCGGTCTCCGGCAAGTGTTCGTGTTCAAAGAAAAAAAGAAACAAAATCGGAAAACATGCGTTATTTATTCTGATCGGCACATATACACCACTTCTACTGGTAGTATAGTGACCTTATATCAGTTCTTACTTCTTTTCACACTCCAACAATTCATGTTACTAATCACATCAAATATCCATACATTCGTCTCGACGAGGAGTCACTGATTATGAAGACGTGAGGAATTAAAAGAAAGCAGTCGTAGTAAGGTCTATAGAATCTCCAGGGTAGGAGTTGGCGAAGAGTGTGTCAAAAATGTACTCCGGAAAATCTCCGCTACGATTGCGTTTGCTTGGGCAACAATGCAGCGGATGATCCAGTGGCGCCAGGTGTTCGCCTTTTTAAATTGGTTTTACTCGTCCTACGAAAAACGCATTGCTTCCCTCTAGCACCAAAAAGCATGAAAAATGTCTCCAGTTGTGTTTTCCATTCTCATTCAAAAACTGTTCCTTTCCGTCGGGATGAACCACTGTGACACGTCAATAAACAGGGTTTAATTTTAAGCCACGGATCCGTTTGTACAGCTGTGCATAAAATAAGCATAAACCAACAGAAAGACAGTAATTTTTCTTCTGTGTCCATTATTTTCATAGTTCTTAAACACTCGAGTATCCAAATTTCCACCCAGTTGCACTAAAAATAGCTAACGATTTAATCAAAGTGTTCCCGTTTATTTTGGGTCACGCACGCTATCGCTGCAGTCCACATAGGTCGGAGAAAAAATCACTGTTTCAATTTATTATCAACATACCATATCACTAGAGAGTTCTTATTTCGCTGTTTGTTTTGCCGGTTGTGTTTAGACATGCTCACGTTACTGAAAGAAAGTAACAAGTTCCCTTACTTGCTACTCGCTCAAAAGTAACCAAGTATGTTACTTGTTGCTGAAATGCAAAAGGAACGCCTTACTACAGCTTAAAAGGAACTAGTTCTTTCATCGTTACATTGGACGGGACATCCTTGCCGAAGCAGTGGACGCCTCCCAACAGATTTTGTCGTTAATAATGTTTAGCTTTTTAACGCATTCATGGGCATAGTTTGTAATTTTACAGCGCAGCTCTTAGGCGCCCGTTTCCGGCTTGAGCGGCGTCGCCGCCGCCGTCGCCGTCGGCGTAACCGCGCGGTGCATTATGGGACGCGTGACGTCACTGGTGGCGTCAATTATGACGTCATCAGTTACGATGACGTCATCAGTGACGTCACGGATAACGTCATCAGAAACGATAACGATGACGATGACGTCCTCACGATGACGTCCCGTGAGGTCACTGATGACGTCACACGTAACGATACTGTTGACGTCACTGATGACGTCATCACGATGACGTCATCGCCATTGTCATCATCATCGTCACGTGACCCTCGTGAGGCGAAGGCGGCGCCGCTCGGAGGGAGGAGTAGCATGCAGGATGAGGAGGTGAGGAGGAGGGAGGAGGGTATACCCTCCCCTCAGTACCCTTCCCTCCTCCTCCGCAAAAGCTGAGCTCTAATTAGGCGTTACAGAGAGTTCTAAACGGCTTTCATTTTTTTTTCAATTGTCGTTTTCTTTTGCCTTAAAAGTCGCAGCCGCGTGATGGGGTACAAAAATAGGGTAATTGTTGCACACGCTCTTCTTCAGAAGTAACTAAATACCTGTTACTCCTCACTCCATCAAGAAGCAACGAATATGCCTTTCTTGTTTCTTCACGCCAAAAGTGATTAGGTCGCTCAATTCGCTACCACCACCATTTCGAGTTAGAAAACAGACTGGTCTTTTCATCCTTACAAACATGTCGTAAAATAAGATATTATACGTTTTGATCTGTCAGTTAAAAAAAAAAAAAAAAAAAAACTTTCGTAATTTTTTTTGGGGGGTCAGCAAATTTTTTTTAAGGCTCTCCCACAGGTGTCATACTTCATGTATTATTTTCATGTTGTGGTTGTGGCCATGGAAGCAAAACTATTACCGTCATTTAAACAACTGCGTTTTAACCCCCCCACTCTTGTTTTTGTTTCGCCTAGCCGTAGTCTGTTTATTAGTCAAAAAAGCAGCTCAGTGTATCCTTCCTCGCCGTTTGTGGCACATTGTGCCGGATTTCAGACCGTTCGTACGGAGATAGATAAGACAGCCGGAGTAGCCGGGTCACCTCGACTCTACCAGGAAGCTAAGCAATATAAATTTGGGGTGCACGTGACTGAACCTACACTTATCCCAAACCCAGCATCAAGACCTGACCTCTGCGGCATAGAACGCGGCACCGTTTGGCCCCGTATTTTTTGTGCCGTTACCAGATAAGGCACTGGACGAACGACGCGACAACGTCAGTGCGTGGTGGTCACCCGGTGCAGTGTTGTTTAATACGGCTTGTTCACGAACGACATTCTCTAGGCGCGTACCATGGTGGACGACCGCTGTTACATTTGACATTGCTGATACTGCAGTGCGAGAATTTGTTGCATTGGTTCAAGGCAACGGCAAGTGGCACATATCGCATATATATTTTTTGTTTGTTTATATATTGCCAAGTGTTCTAACTTAATTCCGGAATTTTGTTTTGTCAGACTTAGCTACAGACGTTTGCAAGTACGGGGTCTGGGAGCCTCCATCTTGCAGCTGGTGTGGGTAGATAGCCTGATAGTCGAGCATTGCTGAAGCGTACCCACGGCCTTAGCAATGCTTGACTATCAGATAATCTATCCCCACCAGTAACAAGATAGTGGCGCCCAGAGGACGCACTCGCAAAGGTCTGTACTTGGTTTCACCTTAGGTCCAGACGCAGCAGACGCTATGTGCTTGTGAAACCGATCAGACTGCGTAAAACATGCACCATGATGGTGCGCGTCATGTTTCTGTACGTGTTTTATCACCGCTGAACCAGTCATTCACAAAAAAGACCTAGTGACTTGCTCTTTTAACGCTGTTTGATTGGTCCAATAGCGTCGGCTGCGTCTGGTCTTAAAGAGACACTAAAGAAAAAAATAAGTTTTTTTTTTTTAAAGGGCATTACTGGGACACATATTTCATTCTAATTATTATACTAAGAAAATGATGCTGAAATATTTACGCCATTAGACGCAGTTTGGGTGGAAGTGGACGCAATTTAAGTGGACGCATCTTTAAAAAAATAAAACTGATTAAAAAACGTTTTTTTTTTCATTTCACTGTTCCTTGAAGCTGAAACAAACTATAGCGTGAGCTAGTGTTTGCACAATATTGTAAACTCAGCTTATTTCTTACCCCTCGAGAAAGCAAATTCACTAAGATATCTACTCACGTCGCATAAGCTTTTGAATACTTTAAATTCTCAACTATATATTGCAGGTGTCACCCCCACAACTATGAATTGAGGTTACGATTGCTCACGTAAAGATGAACTTCAGTTGATTTTTTTTTTTTTTTTTATTCCATTGATTGGAACGTAATTTAAGATCACTTCTTCGGAGCTAACTTACGTTTAACCTCACGCGACTTACCTCCTTTGTGCGAAAACGCAGTTTATCGCACTACCTACAGTTATGAGCCTATTTTGATTTTCTTTACTTTATAATTAGATTAATTTTCCACTAAACGTAAATAAACTAGAGTAAGTTCCGATCTTAAAGTTGCCTTCGTAGAAGTAAAATTCAAAAATCCAATTTCCCCTCCGGCTTGAAAGAACGAAAACGGAAAAGTTTATTTTTTAGATTGTGACGAGCTAGGCCTTTATCTTGCTTAAGTGTGATGAAACAAAAAAGTATTTCCTAGCTTCGTGTAAAGTCCAAGTGCACTATTTATTTATTTTTTTAAGGAAAAGTTTATTTTATTAAGCCTTTTTGGTTGTTACATGCATGATTATATATGACACACAGGTCACAAAATGAGTTTTTTCGAAATTCTAGTTAGAGCAATATTTACGTCTCAAAACAGATTTTCTGGTCGCTGCCAATCTAAAGCATCCCTCTATTTCGGCACGTCGACCCAAAATAAAATAATGTTTTTAGAATCGCTCCTAGAGACATTCAGCTAAAAAATAGCATTAAATACCAGAATTGCGCAAGTATGTCCCTAAGTGAACTCTTGTTGAGGAGAAGACAGCGCAAAGATTATTTTATGAGACTCGTTTAGTTAGGGGCTAAAACGAGTCTCGCAATCCTAAGTGCTGTTTACAAACCTTTTTTTTTCAGAACTGATCTTACTTTGTTACACACCTGCGATATATCAATTGCCGCTTAGTTTTTTTTTTTTTTTTAGACCGTTGTTCTTTTAGTGAAACTACAATTAAAATTATATGGCTTATTTATGCAGTTTTTTTTCTCGATAGATAAACGATTCATGTTGTATAGATTTCCAAATAATTAATTTATCAGAGGACAAAAACAAACTAATAGGGTCGTGCACCACAGCATGCTCTCAAAACTAGTGGCTTGTTCGATTCGTCGAAATAGCGCTTTAAGTTAATAATAACAGAAACATACACAGAACGCTAAAAAATCTATTATCAAATTTTTTTATATATTTTTTTTTAATTTGGTAGTTAAAAGTGGCTCACAATGTTGCAGTATATTTACCCCCAAATTCTCTGATCCGAATGTTTTGTAAAGAAATGTTTTAATGATAAAATAAAATATTGCTGTAAGATAAAATAAAATATTGCTGCCTCTTAACCTGAAATTTATCTAACGTAGATGCTCAGATCTCACAGATGAGTGATGGTTGTAGGACGGATGTTCCACAATTAACCAGCGTCAGGCTAATTGTGTTTTTCTGGCCTCTGCATACAGAGTTTTGCAAGCTGTAACCTCATTCCCGCGACTTCATATATTTATTCATTCACGGTACCTGAAAGGCCCAATTAAGGGCATTACATGAAAGGGGGTACATTCAGTGTAATCATAAGACGCCGTTCCGTTGGCGCCAAGCTGGATGTTGTCACCTAGCATGCCGAAAAAAGGCAGTACCTGGAACAGTAGAAGCGGTGAGTGTTCCATCTTGCCGGTGACATGCCCCCTAATACCTCAAACGTTTTTGAGGTACTAGCGGTCATGACCATTGCATTGCTATTGCCGCATAATACCTCAAATGAATTTTTTTCTATTCTCTCCGACTGTGCCGACCCGGTTGTTTTGTTTGAAATAACATTCCTACAGCCGTTTCCCCACCGGCACTTCACGGGTTCTGTTTCCTTCGCAAATACGTTAGATCCACCCGCCAGGTCAACCTCTCCACTCTTAATCCCGCCCGCGCGCTCCGCCTCATATTGAACTTTGAATTTTCTTAGTCATTTGATTCATGCGTAAAAACCCGAGTTCGTCGTGTGATTTATTGCTAAACTTTTTGACAATAAACGCACTCGTTTACTCACCTGTTAAAGCGTACAAAAAGCAGAAAGAAGCTGTAAGTTCGATGACAGCCCACGTCCCTAATTTGGTGAGGCGATAGTGATATGTCCGCTTTTTTCGTAGGAAAAATCATCTCAGGTTACACACAATTATTACTCGTGCAGTGGCAATGCATGTATTCAACTTCCAACAACATGAGGAAGACGAACAATTATCGTTTCAAACTAAATAAACCATTTTGAATTTGTATTTTACCTAAATAAAATTAGAAAAGTTTCAACGAGATTAAAATGCTTGGTTTTGGCACGTTCCGGGCAATATGTAGCAGGTCTAACTGCCGACTTTACATATTCTTAAATTTAAGACATGTCAAACGGAGTATATCTCTCACGCGATTCCTTGTTGGAATTTTTTTGTTCAGGTATTCTATTCTCCTCCAACTAAAGATGAACACCCCAAGGCAACCGTTGGCGAAAAAGGCCCATAGTGGAAGCAGTCATCAGCTCGACAGGTGCTGGCATATTCCCATAATCGCAGCCCTGGCAATGTTGGCAACCTCCATCGGAAGGCAAAATTCCGGATTCTTCTACGTGGGATTCATGGAAGTGTTTGGCATCAATCGATCGGATGCATCCTGGCCAAACAGTGTAACATCTGTCCTCATAAATTTGTCAGGTGCGTACAAAGCGCGACACGGCACAACCCACAAATTAGTTATGTTTTCCTTTTACTCCCAAAAGGATGACATCAAGATCGCTAGCGTTGTATTAGGTCAAACATCAACTTAGCAAATTGTCTTGCTAAGAACGAATAGGCTTCCTGCGTTCAAGCTTTAAATAAACTGTGGCGCCCTCATTTTGGGTAGAACAAGCTCACCTGACTGGGCCTCGCACACTTGGCTGAGCTTTTATCTTTCTGTATAGTGCTAATAAACGGAGAAAAACTTTCGGCGTCCGAAATCGGCTAGATTCAGCGCCCGAAGACAAAGGAAAGTGCCAAATTAATGCCACCACCGATACGGTACGCAGCTCTCATCTCTGCCTGATGTCGTCAGGACATGTGGTGTCCGAACGATTTTTATTTCCTTTCCCTCTTTGGAACGCGTGAAACTCACGCTCTTGGCGTCTTGGCTTTGACCCGCGCTTCGACGGCGTTCGAATTTTTCTTGTTTTTTTTTTCGTATTTGTTCTCGTTATCTCGTATCCACATCAGGAGAGACCCGCTTCGACACGTGTGAAAGTTTGGGACGCTCAGGTTTGTTCTACTCAGAAAAAGCCTTAATAACTCCCTTTTCGCAGCGCTCCTGGGCGACGCTGGAGGCCCATGGCAACTGTACCAGCTTTAGTCGTAGGTGACGTCCACAAGGTCCAGAAAAATTCGACTAAATGAGAGCCGTTTCACGTGCAATCTACATGCGCTTCGTTTCGACTTTCGTGGTTCCCGGCAGGCGCCTCAGGCGAATCATTACGTTATGTTACAATTTCATCGACAGAAAAAGCAAGCTCTTTATAAAACGATCTATGCTGTCTCAATCATTTACGTTCTGAGGGTGGTTGTCACTCTACAGCCGTTTTGTGAACACATATCTGCTTTGTTGTTATGGCAACTCAGAGGGTATGTCGACGAAACCCCTACAACATAATAAAGCGTATTCAAAGCTACTGTGTGAATAGCTACACGTGTCTTGTTAACTGTTTCAGGAATCCTTGTCTGGCTGCTCAGGTTTCGACTGTCTGCTTACCACATTTCTCTGATAGGCAGCATATTTACCTGGACTGGCATCGTTGCCTCAGCTTTTGCGCCCAGTATGCAATGGATAACCGCCACAATGGGCGCTATTTACGGTATGAATTATTTTCTAATATTTCATAACAGGTATTTAATTTTTGACAAGCTCGGTTAACCTCATTGATAAATTTTAACACAAATCTACCTTACTAGTCTAAGCTGCGAGGTATTATTCTCCTACGCTGTAGTAGTTATTAAATGTTGCCAAGTCTTTCTATTACACGTCCTGGTAGGTTCAGTGCAAACCAAAACACATCTGTCTGGGGGCATGAAATTTTACTTTCTTTCTCCCTTATCTCCAACAAACTTGATACCTCGTTAGATTCACGTGCATTCGTAAACAAATTTAAGCTGTAATGACCGAGCGGCGGCCGAAACCTACCGGTGGCGCTATGTCGACGCGAGAAATTCATCTAACGAGTAGACAGCTTTCGATCGTAATTCCAGTCCTATGCTCTCACAGTCTAATAATGCCTCAGGACTGCGCATTGTTTCTACGCAACTTTAACCACTGGGATCGTTTCTAGCTATTAGAAATTTGGCCTGTTCAGACATCCAAAATTTGCCTTTCACTGGAGCAGAAAACACGTGTCAAGATAATTAAAGCGGCAACAAGTGTTTAAGATAGTTTTTTTTGGTGAGACATCTTCAGCTAGGGGAGAGCATGAACTTAGCAGTGGTCACGTCTGGAAAGTGAAGAGTGTCTTCATGCTCAAACTACTCTTCTTTTTTTTTTTTTTTACTGAAACAACTTGGGAATCATTGGCAGATTGTGCACTGCCGTTATTATAAAAATGTGTGAGAACCCGTACAAGACACTGCACAGACCTGAAGACACGTCCGAACACGATCACAAAAGCACAAGGCATTGAACAAGCCATATTTTGTAACAATGCCTACTGCGTCTAGAGCGCAGCATTTCCCGCCCGGGAATTCATTCGACAGACGTGGTATGACTCATGTGTTTGGAGCATAAGGCATTAGCGAGACTGAACCGATGAATCACAACCATGGTGTTAAGCATTTTAGCAATCCCAGTTTATCATAACTTGTATCATACAAGATATTGACGTGAGCGCAGCTGATCAAGCAGGCAGCGCGCTCGTGGCCTAACGTTTTTCGCGCGTGCCTTCCACGCAGGAAGCCAGGGTTCGATTCCTGGCCGCGGGGGCGCATTTTTGTTGGCTGTAACGTAATGTTCTGGTAAATTCGAGAACCGTGTTGCTGATTTGCGGTTAGAATGTTCTACACGCCGAACCTTCTACGCCGATTGTTCCAGAAGCCCACGCGTGTACAAAAGGAACTCCGCGTGGCAAGCCGGAGTGAGTCCCGTCCCAGCGTTCGATCCTGCTGTAACGCCGACTTCTTCGACGCTCGCGACGCTCTGCTGTTATCGTCTGTTTGCTTTTAATTTTGGGCACAAGTTCGCCCCATTAAACGTTTCAGTTTCTTCAATTCCTTGTTTGTCACATCGTCATTCGTGACAATATCATGCTTGGCATCGCATTGGGTGATTGCGTTCATTGTGCCCAAAAACACGTTGGTATAACTAGCTGTCAAGGCTATATCAGCTCAAACTCTATGCCTTATTTGTCTACCATATATATTACATCGATGAATCAGTTTTCGTTGAAAACCCAGCCATTCTGACGTCGAGAACACGAGGTATGCGCTGATCAATCTTCTACGATATACTTACTCACCAACATTTAGCTTATGGGGCGGAGTTTAACGAACAACTTGTACTAGTATAGCTAAGATAGACATGATATAGAATACTTTTAATGGCTAATATTGTATATTACCCATATATACCCCAATGTCAGTTAAAAGTGTGCATAAAAAGTGCGAAAATTGATTCATGGTAACGGTAATAATCGAATATATTCAACGGCTAAAATAATATGATTCAGTCATCGAGTGAATTGCTTGTAATTAATCCGTTTAATTACAATGTTAAAATATTTACGTTATTTTAACAACATTTTTTTTTGTCGGGAAATTTGTATTGCAATTTAATGCACTTCATAGCGCTTTAGTTTTAAATTATATACTCAAGTGTGTCCACAACTCTCCTGCCTTATGCCAAATGACAACACTGATCTGACGCATAGGCTAACGTTTGTTAGACCAGTGAAGACCATGCATCATGTTTATTAAGGCTGTCCATACATTTGCACATGCTTACGGCCAACATCTTGCGATCGCTTACGACGAGAAAACACTCTGGCACACTGGCACCATCTATCAGGTGGCCCTGGAACAGCACTCCACGAGACCGGAGAGTAAGAAATGTACGGAAATGACAAGTGTTCCACGGTTAACCGATAGGTGGTGCCAGTGTGCAATCTTGTCGTAAGAGATCACAATAAAGCAGGTGATACATGGAGGATGAAACGGGCGCCGCGCGACAGTTTACATAGCAACTTCCCCAGACGCTATGACGTTGAAAAATGCCACGGCGCCATTCCGCGCAAGAATGAGTCTGCCACACGGCGCCCGTATTAATGGCTGATGTGTCCCCTGCTTAAGTTTTAATGCACTCGGTTCTAAGAAGTTCCATGTCTGTGAACCGGCCTTTAATATTAAACATGTGAACTGTAGAAAATTATAAGAATAAAAATTGCGTTCTGTCACTGGATGAAACTGAACAACTTACCTTTTCCCTTTCTTTTCAGGTACCGGTGTAGGAATCGTCACGTTATCTCTCGCCTACATTAACATCTTATACTTCGAACGGTACCGGGGCATAGCTTGCGGCGTCAAATTCGCTGGCGTGTATTTAGCATCCCTAATTTTCCCGCCGGCCCTCATGTATTTTGAGGAAGCGTATGGCTTTCGTGGCACTCTACTTCTGACCGGTGCCATCACAATGCACGTAACAGCCTTTTCTCTCACGTTAAACGTGCCCCAATGGATGAGACAAAAATCGCAAATCGGACAGCCTGTCAAGTCTCCGGAATACTTAACTATGAACGGAACGCGCCTTTCACAGGACGGTTCTCCAAGCAGGAATCCCTCCGGAAATAACATTTCTAAAGGCGCAAAGATTATTCAAGAGTCCTTCAGCATACTTCGAATGCCAGTTTGTTATTCGATTGTTGTATATATGGTCATATCGGATTTTGCATCCATGGCATTTCAGTCAACAATTGTCGACTATTCAATAGATAAAGGCTTCCCTCTGGAAACAGCCGAATTCATCGTTGTGTACTCATCAGTTGCCCAACTGGTGGGATGTTTAATTGTCCCGCTTCTGGCTGACCGCGGATTCATGAGCCGAAGCACACTAATCGTGGTCAATCTCATCGTTTACGGTTGCTCGCTGTTAATTCTTCCAGAAGTTGAAAAATATACCTCTGTTGTAATTTTTTGCTTCTGCGTAGCAAGCTCGTCAGCATTCCTCGGAGCCATAAAAGCTGCAATTATCACTGACTACCTTGGAGCTGATGCATTCCCATTGTGTTGTGCATTATTGGGACTATCAACGATGCCCTTGTTTTTGTGCAATCCTACAATAATAGGTGAGCGTTTTTACTTAGTTTCTGTGGGTTTTGGGCCGGTTGTAGAATAGAGAATAGCGCCCCTTGGCTGGTGTTTTAAAACTTCACGGTTAATATATCCCACCCTGATGTTCTTTGAAGAATAATAAACGAAGCCCTTTGTCACTCTCGGAAGTGAGAATACGAAAGTGTTTGTTATTTTATTGACCTGCTCCTCCAATCAATTAATCGGTGTCTAAATTGTTCTACTTGACCAAATCTTTTTTCTTCATTATGATTAGCAGTCACTGCAATTACTAAATCAATCTTCTCCTCAAAAACCGTAGGGTGAGTCGCAATACAACATGATTTCAATTGTTCTGTCGTGTCTTCTTTCTCTGCACAAGCATAACACACTGTATCTGCGTCTTGACAGTTAGTTTCGTATATCTTAGTTGCAATACTTCCGTCCTGGCATCAAACAACAAGGACCTCTTTCCAGAATTGTCATATATTCTTCCTCTGCTAATATCCATCTTGAGTGATGGATATATCTTCAAGAGAAATTTAGTCTGCATAAAGACATCTATACGTTTTACTATGTTGCTGTAACTTTTTTTTTTTTTAACTGGGCTTTTCTGAAACGTGTTCCTACTATTATCCAGAACATTTGATCTGAGTTTTCTAGTTAACTTAATTAATATTCTGGCGAAAATGTTTTCCTGAAGAGATCTCACATATTGTCGTGTCATAATTTTTTTTCTTCAAAATGTATTTTACAAGTGGCCTGGAGCATATATTCCTTTTTTTCCACCGATAGGAACTCTCAATGTACCGGCTTGAAGTTGTGTCATGACTACTCCAAATAACAAAAATTTCTTGTATTTTTTACATTCATTCATTCATTCATTTAAAATATACGCACAGCGATCGTTACCTTAATGCACTTTGGTTCTTTCACCTTCTACTAGGCTGACGTCTGTATTTTAGTATCGCAAAAGAGTCAACCAAACGGTTTGTTGTTTATCCAACCAATTCATGAATAGACGACCTAATGTTGCCTTGTGACTTCCTGGCACGGTATAGCGGTGTTTCTCACAAAGCTCATATTTGTTTAATTAGTAACACTACCATTTTCATTCAGAACCTTATTTGGGTGGTTACAATGTTTTGAAGAACATACGTTAGTTGATGGTGCAGTCTAACGACAAGCAGTAAGTAGGAGCAACTTACTAAAAGATAGGGTGAACATAATTGGGCCACACTGTTGAATATACACTGATAATCCAAAATGTTATGACAACCTATTTAACACTATGTTGATTCACCTTAGGCACAGAAACGTCATCGGCTGCGTAGGCCTATATTAAACAAAGTTCACTCAACTGTGTGCTTAGAAACACTTGTATGTTTGCGTACATTTTATGTAGCTGTCAGTTAAGTCACAGGTAGCCGCCTATTTTAACTCACTAAGCGGGAAAGCCTCCGACGTCCACATTGTGTAATGAGGCGTGGACGTGTAAAGCCTCGGCGTCTACTAACAGTTTTATTGTCATTATTCTACTATCTATAGGTACTTAGACGGCAGCTCGCGAACACCCGACGAGCTTTGCAGTTTCCAAGATACGTGTTTCGAGCCGTCGGGACATCACGACCTGGCCCCTGTTGAGGTCGTTAAAATCACTAGCCTTTCCCAATACATACACACGTAGTCGACAATATGATCCCTCCGTGTCCAAGGCAGCCGTTAACCACCATGCGCATCAGCAGGTGGTATATGACGCGCATGACGCACCAGATAGGCGCGCTCAATCTCACAGTGTAGGGGTGGTCGCAATGTTTGGGTTGATCAGTGAATATGAACCACAATAAAAACGTACAACATATGACGTACATATAATAACAGATGGTAATTAAAGCGGCACAAACTACTTCCAACCGCAAGGGGGCCGGGTGAAGAAGAGAAGAATAACATAACGATTGTTGGGCAAAACGACGGAAAGTTGGGCCTGTAACATGATTCGTGGAAGCGGTGGGATTCAATTAGAACGGCTGTCACGCAACCGCAAGCTCAACATGGCCAGCCCAACGTTTTCACTGGAAACACAGGAAATTCCAAAGATCCCATTACCTTCGCTCAACCGCGGTCTCTGCTTACGGAACTGCGGTGCCTACGCGACTACGGAACTACGGCGTCCAATAAAATGGTCCCTTCATTTCCGCCTGATGACGTCATAGAATGGTCATGCTGACGCCGGTCGCGATCCTGCAGGTGTCACAGCAACCGGTGGTGCACGTGGTTGACGCCTGTTCTGCTGTGGGTTGCTCTCCCGCTCGACAGTCCAGGGAAGACCTGACAGCAAGGAGTTGGAACGCCGCAGCGAATGCGACACTCACGTTTGCATGTGCATTTTGCCGAAACGTTTACGACCAACCACCAGGATCGCAAAATCAAACAGTATGAATCTCCGACTTTTGTGACGCCATGTGTTGGCACTTCGGGACCACATTGAATGCATGTGCGGAATGGGACGCTCAGCACACCAGTCGGAGACCTATTGCAGCTAGCGTAAAGAAGCAGAAGCAGAATTTTGAGGTCGCGGTGGCCAACACCGCGACTTAAGCACCAGCAACAGCTGATGCTAAAACACCTTGTCAGACGGGATCGCAACCAATTGCCTATTTGGGTACACCTCGAGAACGCCAGTCACATGAGGAGTATCACCGAACTTCGACAAATGGCGGTGCTTCCAGCGCCAGCTGCAAAGAGATTTCGCGTCTGAGTTCAGACGGCAGGGACGCTCGGCGCGAAACTGGTTTCTTGGTCTAGGGGAGTAGGACGGGGAAGGAACGCATCACTTTCCAGGCGTCTTACTGGTATTCCGACCATACAAGAAGAAATTCAAGGAATGGGGATACAAGAAAATATTTTTTACGTATATGAGCAACAGTCAACATAATCAACGCGACGTTTGTGTCAGTTGACTCTGGTGTTTTTCAGCCCGCTCCTCAACGTTTAATTTCCAACGGTGCCACGATTTGCCCAGAAGGACATGTTAAATTCTTGTGACCCCTTTCGGAGAACAATCGCTTGTAGACATCGTCTTTTATCAAACTCCGTCTCTCCAATAGTCTCCAATTTTGAGCGGTGTAAAGAAAGTATACGTTTCCGGCTGAAGCCCAAACAAAGGAAGCCGAGAGGAATCCTCGCACACCACTACAAACATGGCGTGTTGACACCTCCTCATGTAAACATACTTTGATGGGGCTCATGTGCGTCGTTCGTTTTTTGCGAATCGTCGCCATAGAAAGCTGGCCCATGTTCTTACAGTGTTTCTACCAGTGCGGCAAGGCCGCTTGTTTTTAAGTACACATCTACAATAACACAAACGAATATGTGAGAAATAGCGAAATTATACTTGTCGAGGCCGCTTCATGAATATGCCTCACGGTCAAAATATCAAAGATGAACCGTTAAGCTGCTTTGGACTCGTGGCCGTGCTAAGCCAGGAAGGGAATTAGCTTCACTTTGAACACTTGCTTTGTGTATCAACAAAGAATTAGTAGCACAGCAGAGATGATCAATCTGAGAAGCACAGGCATTATTATTATTTCGAAGGAGCGCATGGGACGCTCCAACCACTTGTTGGAGCGTCCAAATGCGCCACTGTTTTACTACCAGTAATTTCTTAGAGCGAGACCAGTTTAAATTTGGATCAATCTAGACTAGCGAACAATAAACTGTTATCAAGAGAGTACTGTTGTCACATCGAGATTGCAATACCCTCAGCTCAGACGAACTTGGGTGAACATCGTCCACACCATCCACACTGCAGGGAGTCGACCGATATCCCAAGCTCTACGTCACTTAGCCCCTGCAGAGCGGGAAACCATTTAAAGTCGAGTAAATGAGATGCTCGACGATGGTGCGACCAGTCCATCGACGAGCCTGTAATCGTCCCGGATATGCCACTCCGAAAAAAAATGGCGCCGTACGTTTTCGCGTTGATTACAGAACACTAAGCAGTGTAACCTAGCTAGATGTCTACCCTCCCCCACGTTTTTTTTTTTTAATTTAATTTATTTTCATTTCTTTCTTTCTCTGAGCTTTGAGGCATTAGAGAGGATTAGGCACTCTAACATAAACATTAAAGTGGAAAACAATAAAAAGGCAAAACTACAAAATCAGTACGAAGCATAATTTTATCAAATTAGTAATTGCAATTCAGAAATCAGTTGTGTTAGTAATTGAATCAATGGCTGCGGGAAGGCGATTTTAATAAATTGAGGTTTAGGGTAAAAAGTAGGCATTGAAAGTAAATGTGCTGCTATAAGTAGTTCTAACATTTAGGTGATGATTGTTGCGTGAAGTGTGTCGAGAAAACAGTGCGTGGCGAAGTGATTATAATTCAATTAAATGCAAAGGTGCAAGCGAGCTCAAAAAGAATGCCGAAATGGCGAAGAATTGGGTTAGAGTGATATATTTTTTGAACTAAGGGTCATATATATTTTGAGACTGACTGACGAGATATTTTTCTACGAAGGAAGAGGGAAGGTAAGGCTGTGAATGCTTTGAAAAATAGTCTTGATCACGCAGGACGGCCTATTCTAATTAAACCGTATTCCCCTTGGCCCTTGCACCACTCCTGTTACGATTCAAAGACTGACGGACAGGTTTTCAGCTAATTAGAAGTAGACGGTGACACTGGTCTACTTAGGTCCGTATTGTCGTTCATGCCAACATACACGACGAACACATACGAAGATTATATCCTTTGCTTGATGCACTAGGCAATACAATTATCCGATTGGAGCCTGAAAAATGTTTTTTTCGGGGTTTTAATTATGGAACGCATTATGTACAGGTTGTAAGCAAGAACATTATTAAACCTGACTCCTTCAAACTTCAGGCCTTATCTGAATATCTGATTAACAAAACTATCAAAAATGTGTGGAGCTTTCTAGGATTTGCATCATATTTCCCGTTTTATTTCACACCTTGCCTTTTTGCGGCTTCATTCAATTGTTTTTCTGGAAGAACGTGCCGTAGCGTCATGGAATCCTACAGTCAACGTTTCATAACTTAAAAGACGGCACTCCTAAACGCCTCAGTACTCGCACATTTTGAACCCTCTTTGTCAAAGCATCCCTTCCAAACAGATGCTAGAAAAAAGAATTTTGTGCTATTCTACTTCAAGAGGATCCCAATTGTAATCTGATTAATTTATTACCCAAGTCGCCGGCTCAAGCAACAAGAGGAGAAAACTCGTTCATCTTATCTAGAATGTTTGACTCTCATATGGTCAGTGCAGAAATATCATCCATAATTTTATGGTCGCTATTTCACTGCTGTAGCCAATAATTAAGTTCATAATGGAACAGCGCGAAGTTTTACAAGGACAGAGGAAAGAACTGGACAGGACGAGCGCTGACTAACAACTGAAAGGTTTATTATCAGGAAACCACGAAGAAAACATAAAACACGACTCTCTAATCACGATGAAAATGCGCATGCGCCTCACAACATTGGGTGCTATCTGTTACACAATGTTATATGCGTCATCCCCGATCTAAAAATTCGACCTCACTGTCCAGCAAATTCAAGGAAGCCTGACTCACGCAAGCTGGCCTCTCCTTCTTTATTCTATGAGCTTCGACAATCTCTCGAGCTTTTTGGTCCCTGTGTTTATACAAAACAATGGCTTTGTCAAGTAACGGTGTACAGGCGCAGTCCTTGCAGTGTAACGCCAAGTGGGAGCTTACTGTTCCTGTTAAAGAACTACGGTGTTCCCGCAGGCGAATGTTGAGGCGCCGCCCCGTCTGTCCGATGTATACCTTCCCGCAGGTGAAGGGTATCAACCTTTCAGCGCTGACTAACAACATTTTAGTTGTTAGTCAGCGCTCGTCCTGTCCAGTTCTTTCCTCTGTCCTTGTAAAAATTCGCGCGATACCCTTCACCTGCGGGAAGGTATACATTGGACAGACGGGGCGGTGCCTCAACATTCGCCTCCGGGAACACCGTAGTTCTTTAACAGGAACAGCAAGCTCCCTCTTGGCGTTACACTGCAAGGACTGTGCCCGTACACCGTTACTTGACAAAGCCGTTGTTTTGTATAAACACAGGGAACAAAAAGCTCGAGAGATTTTTGAAGCTCATAGAATAAAGAAGGAGGGGCCAGCTTGCGTGAGTAAGGCTTCCTTGAATTTGATGGACAGTAAGGTCAAATTTTTAGATCGGGGATGACGCATATAACATTGTGTAACAGATAGCACCCAAGTTTGTGAGGCGCATGTGCATTTTCATCGTGATTAGAGAGTCGTGTTGTATGTTTTCTTCGTGGTTTCCTGATAATAAACCTTTCAGTTGTTAGTCAGCGCTCATCCTGTCCAGTTCTTTCCTCTGTCCTTGTGAAAATTCGCGCTGTTCCATTATGAATCCATACCAACTCGCCCAGTTATCCTGTTTGCTCAGCAATAATTAAGTGTTGACCTAGCTTCAAACAAACAATACTTGACGGCAAAACCTGCACGATGGGCTGTCCTCCTGAAAGAATATAACTTCAAATTTGTTCATCGCAGCGGGCGAAGTCATCAATAGGCTGACTTTTTAGACCACAACCCACTAGACAAGCAACCTAAGACTCTTGAATATGACGCTTACTTGTGTAGGTTTATTTTTGACCTTCGTCGTTTTCAAGACGATGAAAAGGTACAAGACATTATAAAGCGGATTGTGTATCCTGCTTCGGCGGACGCTTCCCAGCGACTGCATCGAGCGTACTGTGGGAAAGAGGGCAGAACTTGTCATAGTGACCCACAGCATTGTCAGTTGCTACCGATCATTCCAAATTCGCTGAGGACTGACGTACTGAACCTCTGCCACTATGATCCCACAGCAAGTCGCCTGAGCAGAGAAAATACCCTAGCCTATCTTGCCGAACGCTATTGGTGGCGGATTTTCTGGCAAAACGTTGTTCAGCGAGTCGCGTCCTGTGAAACATGCCAACAAAGAAAATTAGCAAATATTTTACTCTTCAGCAAACTCTATCCCACCCAACTCCGCAAGCTGCTGTCGAGCTTCTTTGGCTTAATTGTTTAGGACCATTTTCGAGCTCATAAAGAGGAAACCGTCATATTACTCTTGCTGTTAATCATCTCACCAAACGAAACAAGCTACGTGCCTTGCCTACAACCCCAGCGGAACACGTTGTAACTTTTTTACGAGAACAAAATGTACTCCACCAAGGTGTACCCTGCTCTGTGCTTACCAATAGGTCTACACCATATATCTCGCAAGTTTTCAAGCCTGAGATGGCATTCTTTAGAATACATAACGCCCGGGCAGTCCCCTACTGTCCGAAGCAGTGGGCTCGTTGAGCATGCCACTCGCACTATCGCGGACATGTACCTGTACGTGAACACATGAGGCTCAATGAAGTTTGACGGCGTGCTAGTATTACCATAATTAAAACCTCTTATAAAAAGGAAAGGGCAGCAAAGCTACTTACGAAGTATAAGGGACATTGTGAAGTACTTCAACAGGCAGGCAGTCATCTATCGCCTGCGAGACCTAGATGTATTTCAAAGAGCAAGCCAGATTTTTTCAGCTCACCTTAGTCAGGTATTACTACGTTTCCAGGAATTCACTCACACATGAAGGCAATGGTTGAGAGACGGCCAAAGAAGGGAAGTCAGCAAGAAGGGAAGGGAATTCAATAAATGGTTATCAAAGCAGCACTAGCTACAGCGAACAGTAAAGGGACCAGGCAAAGAAGGAAAGAATGACCTGAGTGGTAGTTTGGCGAAACGAGAGAAAGAAGGACATTTACCGATATTTGAAGAAACAAAAACAACGAAAACGTAAAGCGGGCAAATTATAAAATAATATTTTTAGAAAGTTAATTGTATGCACAAGTTATGACACATAATGGTCTAACGCATTCGCGATGAAACTACAGACGTAGAGTGAACAAATGTGTCAGACAAACGATGCGTTTTAGTTCGTTTAGTTCAAGACGTTACTTCGATATTTTGTGAGTACCCTGCCGTGGCTACCTCTTGAGGGTGTGGTTATATGATAAGATTGTTTTATTTACAAGTATTTCGTCATTCATAATTTAAAAAAAAGTAAGCCGATTGCAATCTTCGCCATTTCGTCAAGTAAGGATATATCAACTAATAAGCATAATTGTGAAAGAGAGCCGCTCTAGCGAAGATGATTTTGATTAATCTTGCAGACAAACATTGCATCGTTTCTATTTAAGTGTACATGTTTGTATGTTTTATAATGGGGAAACCACATTGCGCCAGCGTACTCGGCTTCGTATATACGTGTTTTCTTGAATCAATATGCACGTGGCCATATCTAACGAAAGTATATAATTTATCCATGCTCCAGGTGTGTTCAGGGATTCCAAGGGGTCATACGACAACTACTATCGACTGCACGGGGGACTTCAAATTTTCGCCGGTTTTATATTTTCAACCGTTTGCTGCTCTGATAGGAAGAGTAGCAAGTCATGGACGCCTAAATGAAGTGGACAACAGATGGAACATGTTCTGCCAGTATTTCACGTTTTTGCTAATAAATGGCTGACTATAAGAATGCACATCTATTTAAAACATTACCTTGAAGACCTAACCTATTGTACAGCCTTGAACTAAGTCAAAATTATTATAAATTCGGCCTGAGTGAAAGCTCCTCCACATTGTACTTTGAATACCCACTCATTTGAAAGGCATCTCCTTTTTTCCACAAAATCTCTAACAAATAGAGTGGTGATACGTCGCCTTAAATTTGAATGTACTATCGAATTGTGATATTTTGGGAAGTTTTGAAAATTAGTGTCTATTACCCAAGAATTTGCATCTGTTTTAGAGCGCAGCTCTTACCGCTCATTCACACAGGAAGCGGATCCGCGTCCAGTGTGAATGAGCGGTTACACGCCTGTTTCCAGTTTGAGCGGCGTCGAAGTCGGTGTCGGCGTAACCGCGCGGTGCATTATGGGACGTTTCCCATAATGACGTCTCACGTGACGTCACGTGTGAATTCACGAGGGCCACCAGTGACGTCACTTGTGATGTCACCGCGCGTTGCATCATGGGTAAATATCCCCGCTAAATTTAGTGGGAAAATTTCCCGCTAAATTTAGCGGGAAACTTTTCCCGCAAAAGTTGGGGGGGGGGATGGAATTCCCGCTAAGTTTAGCGCCAACTTTTCACCACTAAACTTGGCGGAAACATTTTTCCGCTAAATTTCCCCGCTAAGTTTAGCGGAAAATAATTACCCCCTAAATTTAGCGAGAAAATTTCCCCGCTACTTTTAGCGGTAAATGTTCCGCTAAGTTTCCCCGCTAAATTTAGCGGGTAAATTGACGAGTGGCGTCACACCTGACCTGAAAATTCTCGTGTTGCGTCATTATGGGAACGTCCCATAATACAATGCCGCTCAACCCGGAACCGAGTGCATAAGAGCTGCGCTCTAAAATAGGGAAGCCAGCAAAAGAGAACACTCTTTGCCTGCCCCCTTCCTCCTCCTTATGACGCACTCTTCAACCTGATCTGCATATGTTCCTGGCCTAAACACATCTCAAACACCGGCAAAGGGGGGTAAAGGTGTCGCAAGTAAAACGTTTCACACACAGCTAACCTGGGTGTGTGCTAGTTTAGCACTGAATTTAGGGGGAAAATTTCGCGCTAATTTTAACGGGGAAATTTTCCCACTCAATTTAGCGGGGAAATATTCTGCTAATTCCCCCTAAATTTAGCGGGGAACTTTTTTATGCTGGATTTAGGGGGGAAATTGCTTCTAAATTTAGCGGGGAAGTTTTCCCGCTAAATTAAGCGGGGATAATTTCCCCGCTAAATCTTCCGGAAAACTTTCCCCGCTAAATTTAGCGGGGAAAATGTTTCGTTAAATTTAGCGGGGAAATTTTTCCGCTACATCTAGCGGAAAACAATTTCCTGGTAAATTTAGCGGAAAAGTTTTCCCTAAACGAGAAACAAGCAGGAGAGGAGGGGAGGGTACGGATGAGGAGGAGGGGCATACCCTCCTGTCCGTACCTTCCCCTCTTCCTCCTCAAGAGCTGCGCTCTAATTCAGCGTTACAGAGAATTTAAACGTCTTTCATTTTTTATTTAAAAAAAACTACAATTTTAAAAGATAAAAAAATCGCAGGTGGTTTTCAGATTAATCTTCCATGTTCTAGCACTTCATTGTATCATTAAATATCACAAAGTTAATACAGATGACATATGCCAAGTATATACAATATATATCTTTATTGAATCCGGACATATATGTCAGATCCTATAAATCCTATCAACAAACTTTTTCGTACGACGACCTGGTTAGCCGGCGTGCCTTTGAGATATGTACTCTTCCCGCAGAGTACGGAACTGCATCTCTATTGCCAAGAATGGGAGTGAAAATGTTTGCAGCATCTCTGGACCAAAGGACACTTTCTTTGTTAGTTAGGGCGTGGCGAATTTTTATGATTGTCTTGGTGAACGAAGACGTGAGGTTCATATTTTAGACCCTCTGCAACGCCAGTCAGCTTTGACATGCATACCTGGGTTGCAATGAGCTTAACGTACACTCTAAAATCAATCTAATCGTAAACTAACTCTTAGGCGTTCTTCAGCTTGTCCACATTTTGCACCCTAAAAAGTTATTTGAAGCACCCTCCAAAAAGGGATCCTTATTAAAAACTTATAAATGGTTCTCTTGAGCTCGTTTTTTGATGCGAAGTTATTTGTGAAAAACCTTTAAAAGGTTATTTTGAGCTCTTCTTGATAAAACAGTTCTTTATAGACAACCATGACATAATTCTTTTAAGCACCTTTTATGAAACGGTTTTTCGTTTTTCGAAGGATAAGTTCACCATAAACAGCCCGTTTCGAGTTCTTCTAAGATATGGTTAAGAAAAACTGTTATTCATAAGAAACGAGTCCATTTTTGTGAGGCACATTTGAAGAGATTTGAAACAGGAAACCATGGATAGAAAAGTAGCAGTACACAATATGTCTAAATTAGAAACGTGTTGTGGGTTACCCTATTTATGTTGTCTCCCGTTTCAAATCTCTGCAAAGATGCCTCATGAATATTCACTTATTAGAAAAATAACTTAAAAGAACTATTTCACAAAGCGCCGTTCATGGTGATTTTTCCTTGTGATCTGACACTTCAAAAAGCCTATAAAAACTGCATTTTTAATACCTCAAATGCGGTAAAAACAACTTTCGAACACTAGTGCTTCTTTTCTGGTGACCTACATCTATTAAGAAATTGCTGGCTTCGGATAGTGCTTTGGGAGCACA
Source organism: Ixodes persulcatus (assembly GCA_013358835.2). NCBI lineage: Eukaryota > Metazoa > Arthropoda > Arachnida > Ixodida > Ixodidae > Ixodes > Ixodes persulcatus. Next base: position 86,975 of record JABSTQ010006361.1, on the reverse strand, counting down.
TTTACAATTAATTGCTGCTCATGTCCGGATTAAGTATAGAGTAGAGGGCAATATAAATAGGGAAAACAAGAAGTGTCCTAGAATTCCAACTTTTCACTGGCCGTAGGTGAAATTAACAGAGGATATAGAGTTGCTCAGAAGTGTAGCGACGTTTATTGAATATTATTAGAATAAAACTGGGTACAAAACTAGAATGTTATCTGCCTAAAATATAAGAATTCTAGATTTCTGAAATGACATATTTCAAAGACTTATAACCGATGACCTTTGTCCTTGCAAGATTGACCTATTTCCATGCAACACGAAGGACTTCAAAGTTTGCAACAAATGTGTAGTGTCACTAAAAGTGTAACGTCAAGACAAAAATATTCATGACGAACAAAGAAGTCTTGAGCACTAAGGTTCAAACATTAATAACATTTACGGCTGGCTTGCAAGGCTGAAGCTTGATGTTTATTTTTTGCAAGAAGCTGAAAACCAAATGCGCATACGTAAGCTAATATTTTATTCGAGTATTCGGGAAAAAGCGGGATTTCCCTCCAATTCCCCCGAATTGTTTACTATGAATCTCTGAAAAGCCTATGGGGGGGGGGGGGGAGGGTGCGGTTTAATTGCACCCTACTCTTTGATATCACGTGTGGCAATAATTAAATATATATTTGCCTACTCAAGCAAGATCCCTAAAATGTAACATTTCTTGTAGAGTGCTTAGAGCAACGTAACGCTATAAGAAAATAGTCACTTGTCAGTATTCTTATATATTAAGAAAGTAAAAATAGAAACCCGGACTTTCAAGATTACCACCTTGAGACACATATTAAAACACAAAAACGCTGACCTAAACGTTAAGCATGTACAGCACCTTCACGGGCAGCTCAACAGACTTCAAAAAATGCTTTGTATCCATGAAGTTTGATATTTTCTTTGAACCTTAGTAGAATGTGGTGTCCATCACATAGTCGTCGGTCAAAAAACAGGCAGAAGCATCTGTGATGTGACGAATACATTTCGCCAGCACTTAAGTGCTGGGGTATACCTTTCGAACTGTGTTGTCTTGGCGGAAGGTATTAGCCAACACAGTCCATAAGAATTTTAAATAAAGGAGGGTCGAAATTCTTTCGTCCTGCCGTGGTCGGGTACATGAGAAAACAATTGGTTAAGGTGGAGGTGGAGGTGGATTCGAGAAAAAAAAAAACAAATTATTTCTTAATTGCGAGTATCTGAATTATAAAAATACCACAAAAAAACATTTGAAAACAAAGTGTTTTTATTTTAGTGACTATTAACCAGCTTTGAAACCATTATTTAAGAGTTTTTCAGTTGGGACTAAACACATGGTTTACTATATTTTGAACAGCAGTAAAAAATGTATTACTTAATAGCAAATAGATTATTCATCTCATAACCACCATTATCACTGCTAAACAACCTGATATCTCTTTCGTTTGGTTTGAAAAAAAAAATCCTGAAAGCTCTGGACTACCGTGTTCACAATAGAAAAGGCTGACTGTTAATTGTTGGAAAGAGGAAAAAGGAAAGAGCATCTTGTCTTGACCTCTGAAAGGAAAACAAAAAGAAATATGACAACTTTACCTGGTTCTCTTAATTCCAAAATCACATATATTGTGGAACAATGTCAATGGGAACAAAGAGAACTAAAAGGTAAAATGTTTTAAGCAGGTCATAGAAGTTGTTGTAAGTTCCGCTGTACAACTCTTGTGAATGGTGTAATAGGCTCAATACAAAACACACAACATAAAATTAATCTAACACGTACTAACTATGTGTTGACGATTCAGTGCGCACCCAAGCCAAAGTCCATTTGTTTACTCGAGTGGCTTCGCGTCTTCAATGCCTTTTCGCAATCTCTAAACAAGAAACATTTTAGCAGACAATGGGTTAACATTCTGATGGTGACAGAGAACTCCTTTCTTGAGTACAGATGCCAGGTCTCTGTTTCGCAACCATTTATTCTTACATAATTTTAAAAGGTCATCATAGTTCTTGATAACACTTTAAATTATCGTGCTCAAAATAAGGCTTTTGACCTCTCTCTTTCAAATATATTTATCTGACTGCAAAACAATACAATGTTGTTATATAGTATTGACTTGATTCAAAACATGACAACTGATTATTACAAGCCAAAGCATGAAATACAGAACGAAAATGCTAAACAGGCAATTCTGCACTTGGCTTGTTTTAAGAACAAGAAAACTATTCTAACCTTGCAGCTTGTCACTCTTTGAATTCCTTCAGTTGTTGAATGCACAGAGACAATAGATGATACTTCGCTATCGTTTCAAGTAGGTCACACGTAGTTTTTCTTTCTCTAATAAAAATGCAACTGGTCGCTTTTATGAGATTGAGCTCTTGCTACAGCTGTAAGGTAAATTATTGCTGTTCGGAATATCACGACAATGCAATATTATGTAGAAGCAGGTGTGGAAGCAGAAAAAATTAAAGACGTTTACAATCCACTGTAATACCGAATTGGAGCGCAGCTCTTGAGGAGGCGGAGGGGAGGGTACGAAGGGGAGGGTATACGCCCATCCTCCCCTCCGTACCCTCCCATCCTCCTATCCTGCTCCCCTCCCATTTAGCGGGAAATTTTCGCTAAAATTCCCGCTACATTTCGCAAAACGTTTCCCGCTAAATTTAGCGGGGAACTTTTTACGCTAAGTTTGGCGGGAACTTTTCCCACTAAATGTATTGGTAACATTTCCTTGCTAAATTTAGCGGGCAAATTGACGTGTGACGTCACACGTGACGTGAATATTCACGTGTCAAGGACGTTACGTCATGTGTGACGTCAATATGGGAACGTTCCATAATCCAACGAGAGGTTATGCCGGCGCTGACGATGACGCCGCTCAACCCGGAAACGAGTGCATATGAGCTGCGCTCTAAAATAGGGAGGCCAGCGAAAGAGAACACTCTCTGCCTGCCCCCCTCCTCCTCCTTACGACGCACTCTCCAACCTGATCTGCATATGTTCCTGGCATAAACACATCTCAAACGCAAGCAAAGGGGGAAAAAGTTGTCGCAAGTAAAACGTTTCGCACACAGCTAACCTGCCTGACCGTTAATCCCCTCGCTGGTCTTTGTAATATACAATATAATTTTTTCTTTCAGCTGTAAGCCCCTCTCCCATTTTTTGTGCGTAGTGAAGGGTTACAAGTCACTGCGACCAGTCAGAGAGGAACTTGAAAGTATAAGAAAATTTTAGCCATATTTCAACTGTTTTGTTTATTATTGAAAATATTGTTTTCAAGATTTAGAGGTAAAATATGTTGAAATTACCAGTTTCACTCTGCAGAAGGCGAGGTACAGCTCAGTAACTTCAGTAGGGGTCTTTCCATCAATAGATACCCTTCTTACCTGGGACGATTCATCTTTTTGTTAAGCATGTTAAGCAGACGTTTCACATTTGGCCAGTCTCAACAGCCACAGTCTTTCATGAAGTGCAATGCCATTATCATCATCTCCTGTCATGATGTGGAACCAAAAATATACAGCACCAAAGAGATCTAATAAGTTTCGAATGACAAAGTTCTGTGCAATAATGAAACCTGTGAAATGTATTTTATTATGTAAGAAATTGCCATTTAAATCCTGGGTGGTAATGCTAAATAGATAACTGTTACGCACACTATATTATAGTGATGAATAAGGCGGTGCAGTGGAACTAATGATGTGGTGCGTCTCCACATATTGGGAAGGACGTCGAGGAGTGGCAATCGTTAGCGGCCACCTCTGAAACTAACGCTCTATGGCAAACAAACCCTGCGATCGCAGTCATTGGCGCATTCGCTGCCATGAATGACGCAACGCTCGAGAAAGGTAAGCAGCACTATTATTTTCTCCTAAGCGCATTTAGATATAAGTAATCTAGTTCCCTCTTGCGTTTAATGTCACCGAAGTCCTCTTCGGAAACAAAACAAGCGCATATGTGCTCATGCCGGGCCAGCCGCGTCATTTCAGCCGCGCTTGCTGGTTCGTGAGTAACCGGCATGGCGTCCGCGTTTTTTCTTTACAATTTACGAAACACGCGTTTTATTTTTCAGTTACCTTGTTTCTCGCGAGAATCATGGACAACATCGGGGAAAGCAAGCGCTGCCTTATTGAAGGAGAGGACTCGCTAAACTATGATCATGTCATAGAGTGCAGCATCGCCCTGGAGCCGACAATCGAAGCTTTCTGCCGACAGGAAGCCAATGAAAACCTCTACCCGGTTCAAAAGCATGCTTCGAGCACTGCAGTACGCAGCACGTGCGCACCATATCTCTAGAAACAAACATTGCAGCGAGCGCGGAAACGATGTGTTGATACGCTAGGCGAGTGCTAGCGTCGGCGTTCTTTGCGACACAGTGATTTCTTGCGGTGATGATGATAATGAACTGCGCTCCTTATAGTTCGACCTCCCCGACAACAGCAAAATACCTAATAGACCCTCAAAGTATCTCATATATATACCTTGAATTATCAACTAAAACATTTACAAAGTACATTTAGCTGAATAACTCTATTTCAGAACAGCCACATTGTTTCTTCCAGGTTAGTTTTATTATTTCTCATTACAGTCATGCCTCGTTAATATGGAGCCCGTTTTAATATAGATACCCCGCTATATAGACACCACTTTTGGGGACAAACTGGGAAAATACATGCATTTTTGTCTCGTTAGTGTGCACTACTCACATTATGGACAATTTTTTACGGGAAGAGAGGTGTCCATATTAACGATGCCACCACTGTATATCCCAAAGTCAGATTGCAAAACACTTACCAAGACCTTTTCCTCTTTTGTAGGAAATATCGGTGGGGGAGTGTTTTGTTGCAATCTCTCTCACGACTTTATTTTGAATTGTTTTGCTCAACTTCCTGCAGATCTGTAAGCAGTGACTTCTCTTTTTTCACTTTGTTCATGGGGTGTATCACAGCAAATCCTAAAATGGGAGTTACTAGGGCAACAGTGAGTGTGCTACAATACTTGTACTAAGCTAAGAGAGAAGCAAACTAAAAGCAAAACGTCTTCTTAACCTTAGCATCCGGTTGTGCCGATCAGGAAGGAGTATCCTGGTTGGAAGGAACACATGGCATCATCTAATTGTGAACGATTTTGTGTTCTTTCACAATATGAAAGGAAGGTTTCCCAATACTGCTGGTTATGCGCTTTGCAAGTGAGCGCATTTCAGTTTTCGGCGCATGGGAAAGGAGGTGCAAAGGTGGGAGAGGTGGTTATACTAAGCTCGGCCTCCTCGGGGGGGGGGGGGGGGTCTCGAATGTAGACATCTCGGCGTCGGCAATGGCGGACGTGCTGTAGCAGCTGTGGCTGTAGCCGTGAGTCCTTCGTGTTGTTGCTAGTTAAAAAAAGAAAGAGAAAAGAACGTTCCGCTTCTGTCTTCTGTGATATAGAGGTCGGCTCCGATCAGGCGCTGTCGAAGGGGCAGCGTTACGAGGGGAAATGAAAACGTGCTGCGTCTTCAGATGCGGTGACCGCATCCGCGACGGTGTGTCGTTTTTTTTGTTTTTTTTTTAATTTCCAAAAGACAGTAAGCTTAGGAAAAAGTGACTTGAGCAAATACAAATGGCTAATTGGAGTCCATCGGATTACCTTGTGGTGTGCTCGAGGCATTTCGAAGACTGCGATATCAAGAAGGATAAAAGGCCTCGGTTGAGAAAGGGCGCCTATCCGAAGTTGCAACTCGAAGCGACGCCGATTCCAACCAGCAGCAGAAACTCGCCTGGAAATTGTGCCCGTAAATTGATTTTGTGTTCCACCTGACCACAAAATATTGTGCTTGTTCATGTGCCGTTGCGGAGAGGAGAAGACTACTTTTAAGATTTGTATCAAAGTGCTTGCGAGGTCGCGCTCGATTGGGCCCCTCCGTAGCTGAAAATGTTTACAATATTACGATGCAGGAGCCTTCGAATACACGATGGAAAAGGCCTCCGTTAAAAGCTCCGCGGCTGTGTGGAGCATGAAATAACTCAAATATCGCCCGACCTGGGAGCGAGGTTCACGTAATATGCCTATTCCTCCATGATAATATTACAGGAATATAGAGATCAAAGAGCACCTATTGCAGTCAAGCTTAATTAATCTGCACACTTCCATTCCCCATAAAATTCACCTGTAGCGTGTGTAGTTCGTTATAGTGAATACGGGATCAAAAACCCGAATAATAACAGGGTGGCTTTAGGGAACCAGACCCTTATCTCATTTCCTTGTCTCATTACGAGCATATTTCCTGATAGTTGGGGAACCCCACGACCACATCTTCTCATCTTCAACATAACCCCGATAAACAGCAATCTTTTTTTGTCCGGCAACGAGTATTGACACCACAAAACACGGAATCGGCCAGTATAAATAAAAAACGAAACAAAAGTCAAAATCAAACAAACAATTACCCCCAAAACATGGAACCCTATTTATAATCTATCCGTTGACGAACTTTTTTCTTCTCCTTCGCCTCTGTCTTGACAATCCTACGGCCCTGTGTAGTTCTAAAAAAAGAAAGACGAAGCAGAAATGAGATAATAAAGAAAGAAGTTGATGCAAGGCATACAACTGAATCGGCGTTCCTTCATGTTACATTCAACTACACTAAATCCTGGGGTTCGTGTTGAGCCTACCACACTTGCTAGGCAGTGCGAGTAGTATGTACAGCTTCGTAGTTGACAGCTCAGGTAATGTGCTGAATGTCAAGCTGCAGCTATTCACTTTCCTTTTCTGTTTGCCATCAACCTCTATATAGTGCACCAGTGGCCCACGAGCTCGACCACGCACAGGCTACAGCAATTGGCAGCGACACTGCTACGACCATTGCCTCTTCAGGTACTTTATAGGGCACGTCAGGTAGCAGCCATCAACTATTCTCCTTTATAATCTCTCCTTTGACGACCCTTGTTCTTCTCGTCCGCCTTTATCTAGACGACTCAATGGCCCTGGGGCCCGTCTTGAGCCTTCCACCCGCACTTGACAGTGCAAGTAGCTTGTACAGCTTCACAGTCGACAGCTCAGGTAATGTGCGGGATGCCAAGCTGCAGCTATTCACTTTGCTTATTTGTTTGCCATCAACCTCTATCTAGGTGCATCAGTGGCCCACGAGCTCGACCACGCACAGGCTACAGCAAGTGGCAGCGACACTGCTACGACCATTGCCTCTTCAGGTACTTTATAGGGTACGTCAGGTAGCAGCCATCAACTATGCTTTTCTGTAATCTCTCTTTTGACGACCTTTGTTCTTCTTGTCTGCTTTTATCTAGACGACGCTATGGCCCTGGGGCCCGTCTTGAGCCTACCACCCGAACTTGGCAGTGCGAGTAGCATGTACAGCTTCACAGTAGACAGCTCAGGTAATGTGCAGGGTGCCAAGCTGCAGCTATTCACTTTCCTTATCTGTTTGCCATCAACCTCTATCTAGGTGCACCAGTGGCCCACGAGCTCGACCACGCACAGGCTACAGCAAGTGGCAGCGACACTGCTACGACCATTGCCTCTTCAGGTACTTTATAGGGCACGTCAGGTAGCAGCCATCAACTATGCTCCTTTATAATCTCTCCGTTGACGACCCTTGCTCTTCTCGTCCACCTTCATCTAGACGACGCTATGGCCCTGGGCCCGTCTTGAGCCTACCACCCGCACTTGGCTGTGCGAGTAGCTTGTACAGCTTCACAGTTGACAGCTCAGGTAATGTGCGAGATGTCAAGCTGCACCTATTCACTTTTCTTATCTGTTTGCCACCAACCTCTATCTAGGTGCACCAGTGGCCCACGAGCTCGACCACGCACAGGCTACAGCAAGTGGCAGCGACACTGCTACGACCATTGCCTCTCAGGTACTTTATAGGGCACGTCAGGTAGCAGCCATCAACTATGCTTTTCTGTAATCTCTCTTTTGACGACATTTGTTCTTCTTGTCTGCTTTTATCTAGACGACGCTCTGGCCCTGGGGCCCGTCTTGAGCCTACCACCCGAACTTGGCAGTGCGAGTAGCATGTACAGCTTCACAGTTGACAGCTCAGGTAATGTGCGGGGTGCCAAGCTGCAGCTATTCACTTTCCTTATCTGTTTGCCATCAACCTCTATCTAGGTGCACCAGTGGCCCACGAGCTCGACCACGCACAGGCTACAGCAAGTGGCAGCGACACTGCTCCGACCATTGCCTCTTCAGGTACTTTATAGGGCACGTCAGGTAGCAGCCATCAACTATTCTCCTTTATAATCTCTCCGTTGACGACCCTTGCTCTTCTCGTCCACCTTCATCTAGACGACGCTATGGCCCTGGGCCCGCCTTGAGCCTACCACCCGCACTTGACTGTGCGAGTAGCTTGTACAGCTTCACAGTTGACAGCTCAGGTAATGTGCGGGATGTCAAGCTGCACCTATTCACTTTTCGTATCTGTTTGCCACCAACCTCTATCTAGGTGCACCAGTGGCCCACGAGCTCGACCACGCACAGGCTACAGCAAGTGTCCGCGACACTGCTACGACCATTGCCTCTTCAGGTACTTCATAGGGCACGCCAGGTAGCAGCCATCAACTATGCTCCTTCATAATCTCCTTTGACGACCCTTGTTCACCTCATCCACCTTTATATAGATGAGCCTATGACCTTGGGGTCCATATTGGGTTTACTACCCGCACTTGCAAGTGGGAGTTGCGTGTACATCTTCTTAAATGACACAGCAACAGGCAGCTCCCAGTCAGGTATCGTACAATATGTTGGGCTGCAGCCATCACTGGTCCACCTTTTTAACCTACTGGCATCAGTTTTTTTGGCTTCGTCAACCTTTATCTAGATGTGGCTGTAATCTGTGGAGCCCCGCATGACAGTAAACAGGGATTAGCAAACGTCAGCGGTACCTGTAGCTCCGTAGCTACGACAGCAACAGGCACTTCCTACTCAGGTACTTGAGAATGTGTCCTATTGCAGTCATTAGTTAACAGTGATTCGAATAACTTGCTGACGACTTTTTCTTGCTTCATCAACCTTTACCTAGATGTACCAGTGGTGCAGGCACTAGTGTTTGGCCTTACGCAGGCATTAATGAGTGAGAGTGACTACTGCAGCTTCATGACTGAAACAGGAAAGGACGGGGCTCATTCAGGTACTTAAGAGACATTGTCAGGCCGAAGTTGTTGACAATTTACCAATGCAGCACCTTCCGCTTCATAAGAATTGCTCCCTTTATACTATTCCTTTAGAGAAACTGACTGTCGAGCAAAGTGGCTCCAGTGAGAGTGATTTAGGCACACTGGGAACATGTCTGAACTGTTTCCTTGGGGGTGATACAGAGACTGCAGTTGCAGGTACGACAAACCATGTATTAACTTGAAGCATGGCTGTTCTGAATATTTGCTAACAGTGTTTGTAATTTATCAACTACACAAAAGCTGCTCCGGTCGGTGATCCTGATGCCAGTTGCCCTGCATGCCAGTGTGACCCACTTGGAATGTGCCTAGATAGCTTCTGCAACCAACAAGACCTAGATGAGGAAGAAAGCAAACCAAAAGGTGCCTCTCTTTCCTATTACAAATATGCAAGCATAAGTCAAAAAGACTGCATGAGGAAGAAATGTTTACACTTAAAGCAATATAATGGAGTTTGGGGCGTATGTTTATCAAGATGATCTGTTACAAACGTTGGGATGTATAAGAGCCCTAATGTTGCTGTGTTGAGATAAACTAGAAACTGCCTTCTACTTTCTCCCATGTGCTGCTGTAGCTGGTGACAAGTTAAGAGTGCAGGGCAGCTCTTCCCACAATGTCCTCTTTTGTTTCCACTTTGGCAGAGCGAATGCTGGAAAGAAAGTGAGTCCCTCCTCATCTCCTCTCCATCCTTTGCTCTGCTAAGTGGAAAGAGTGAAGGGCTTTGCAGGAGGAGCTTGCCATACACTCTTAGATTGTCGTCGACTACAGTTGTGTAGCTTCTCATTTGTTGAATGGTAATTCTATAGTGATTAACAAATAATTCCCCTTCCATTCAGGCATCCAGGCAATAGCACCTAGCTGCAAGCCAGTGTGTTCCACATCTAATGAAGCGTCATTGTGAAAGAGGATTACACTCCTGCAGGTACAATTGACAGCTTAGAAAATGGCTGTCATGATGCTTCTTGAATGTTTATAAAGAAATGCAATTAGGGCATTTCGCCACTGTTATATCTGTACTCATTTGAGCAATTGCACTACAAGATATGTATGAACTTGAGGTGTGCAGCAATCATTGTACAACAATGCCCTCAAGATTTCCCTAACAGGCATATTGCAGGGGGTATGCTGTGCTGCAACACCCTCTACCTTGTTTTCTCCTTTAACTAGGTAATTTTGACCAATCATGTTTACTCAAATATAGGTGGACCTTATAATTCTGCACTTTCATTTAAAAGTAGCTATCGTCCTGCAAACTTTCCAAGCCCCTCAAGCCACCCGGGATGCTCTGCCGTGGTGCGCTGGTGCAAAGCAGTGAAACTTGATGTGATCGCAGCCAAGTATCGTGGCATTAAGGCACATGTTGTTTACATGATAGTTCTGTGATCTTGCCAGGAGTGAAGACTGCCTCTTTCTTATTACAACAGTTGCCATATATATCTGCACTGTAACTTAGAAGTACTATCGACCTTATATTTCTGCACTGTAATTTAAAACTAGCCATCGACCTCCGAAATTTCCAGGCCCCTCAAACCGAATGGGATGCTCCGCCGTCATACAATGGTGCAAAGCAGTAAAGCGCGGTGCGAGCAAACCAGCCGAGCATTGTGGCATGGAGGCACATGTGGTTCGTATGATAGTTGTGTGATCTTACCAGGAGTAGAAGACTGCCTTTTTCTTATTACAACAGCTGCCATATATATCTGCACTGTAATTTAGAAGTACTATCGACCTTATATTTCTGCACTGTAGTTTAAAAGTATCTGTCGACCTGCAAAACTTCCAGGCCCTTCAAACCGAATGGGATGCTCCGCCGTCATACAACGTTGCAAAGCAATGAAGCTTGGTGCGAGCAAACCAGCCAAGCATCGTGGCATGGAGGCACATGTGGTTTATATGACAGTTGTGTGATCTTACCAGGAGTAGAAGACTGTCTTTTTCTTGTCACAACAGCCACCATCTCTATCATTTTGCACAGTATCTCCAGTCGTGACATTGTTGATATCATGACTATGGCATATGCTAGTCATTTAAGATGACCAAGCACTCCAAGAAAATTACCGTTCCAGAAGTTTAGGCGGTGACGCAGCCAGAGCGGGTAATTAGCAAAATTTAGCTAGAATTAGTAGAGATACCTTAAAGTAAATATTCATACTAATTTTCTTCCCTTTGATTTCTTTGCAGCTTAACATTGGCCTATATACTGTGATTTTTATATTTTACGAGTCACCTAGTTCACATGGGTCAAATTATATTTTGGAGTAAATTAAATGTGTATGCTACACAAAATCCAGAATGCAGGCTTACTTCCTATTTACGTTGTTGGCATCTTTTTTTTTTCTGCAGGTGACATCGCATCATAAATTCTGAAACCCACTGCTTAAGTCAAAGCACTTAAGCTGCGAGTGTTTTCCGTTGAAAACCTTAATGCCAAGATGCTGCAAGTGTACACGGGCCTACCACAGTCGAATTTCACTCCACTCCTAAACCTAAGAGATCGCTTTCATTTATCTTATTACAGCGGCACTAACGTTTTCAGGCTGTCACGAGCCGACCAGCTTTTGCTTTGTCTGACAAAGTTGAAGCTCGCTGTCCCCCATGATGACCTAGCTGTTCGCTTCGGAGTCAGCCCCACGATAGAGCAAAACGTCTTCATGACGTTTCTGCACGTCCTTTACGAGATCTTATACGAGGGCATAATGGTGCTTAAATTTCCCACGACACGTTACTTGGGAACAGAGATGCCAGCTTCATTCAAGGATTTCCCGAACTGCCGAGCCAGCATAGCCTGCTCGAGCTAAAAATAGAGGTGCCAAGAGTGAGCATAGTCACCCAAAGTGTAACCTTCTCAAATTACGAATCTGGAAACACTGTAAAGTTTCTAGTTGCAGTTGCCCCCAACAGAGCCATAATTTTCACGAGCGAATGTTACCTCGGCTCTACCAGTGACAGGGAGGTGGTGAAGGACTGCGCCATACTTGCCCAGTGCACACCGGAACATTTAATTTTGGCGGACAAAGGGTTTGCGATATTTGACCCGATGCCAGGGGGGTGTCGCTTAATATTCCTCCATTTTAGGCTCAATCACTGTAGTTTTTAGAATTACAGCCTGAGAAAATCTTGAGTGGTCGTCTCGATGTCCCTCCAAGGATAGTTTGGACAGCTCTCAGCTTTTCTTTTATCCTCCGTGTCTGTCAAGTTATCAGCCTCTAGTAGCATTTCGATCTGATCAGTAGGTCGATGGTTGTTGGAACTTCCTCGTTGGACAGGTTTTCAATGAGGCAGATGATAGCTTTCCTTTTTGTTGTCAAGGAGCAGTATGCATTGGGTTTTGTGCATTGTTTTGATAGCACCAACTTTTAAACAGTCTTGTCCTAATTATCTGACTCCAAGCCTTTTGTTATTCCATCATTGTAATAGGGGAATGCTGACTGCCACTGCCCTAGTGGAATTATTCTTACGACTGATGATCGTTGGGCTTGGTTCATCAGGTGGGCTGGTCGTACGTCTGTGTGTCAGTCATCAGATTGAAGTTGTTATCTGATCGTTGTACACTGGTCAATCGGTTAGGTACAGCGTTTGCATCTTGTGGGGTCAGTTGTCAACATAGCCTTTCATTGCATTTTTTTCAGATGACATGCCCCTTTTAAATAAAGTAACTTTCGTTTCTTGGTATAGAAGCCTATAATTCGAACGTCATTCCGCAGATGACACATTCTTGAAAAAACCGTTTAAGGCTTCAATCTTCTCGTTTTTACCCCATCAAATATTAATGAAACAAGAGAACTGACATTGTTCATGAGATGTTAGATGTTAAATACTTCAAAATGCAAAATAAAACACACGAAAGAAGTGTATATGCCTACGGTGTTGATGGCAATATGACTATCATTCTATCGTGCAATCAGTCCTCATCCACTTTCTTTCTGTAGATATCACCCTCTGTCAACATTTCTTTTCTTACCATTTCATGGAGATCGCATCTGTACTTTTTGGTTTCAACCTTCCTACACAATAAACAGAACTTCCTAGTCTCTCCAAAAAGATTGCAACATACAATTTCAGCCCCTCGATGTGAAACCAAAGAATTATGCAGCCCATCTGTCTGTTCGGTTTGTTCCATGAAATAAAACTTGTCTGTACAATTTAGTAGTTAATATAATTTGTGTAAGGGTGCTGTAAAATAGTTTTATTATGATAGTTGCCAAATATGTGGTATGACCTTGGTGTTCTATGGAGGGGCTTTTTATAATAAACATGTTTATCTAAAAATGGGCAACAGTGAATATTTTGTTTTCAGACGTCCCTCCTGTGGTAACTTGGAAGTTCATGTGTTCACTGAAGGTTTGCAGGCCTGTGTGCGAGCACGGCTTGTCCTGCACTGTGGAATTTGCTTGAGCTTGCATGAATGTGCAATACACTGAAAGTTTCAATATTGCTTTAACTAATCGTAAATGGGAATCATTTTTAGATCTGACTTAATTCGCTTATGTAAAAAGAGTAAAAAATTAGTATACAGTAAGGTGAGTTAATTGTAAACAAATATAATATTTTCAAACCTAGGATTTATGAAAATAAAGATGTGATTGACAGTAGCAGAGTGTACATTGTCTTTTTTCCCTGCTTATTTATTCTAAAAGCATTGCACAAACGTTGTATATACTTACCTCGGAGTTTAACTGGCATCATTGTGTACTAACATTGATCTAGTTCAGTAATTCCTGGTGATGCTTTGTTGCAAGTGCCACTCATGCATCACCAACCTGGTGGGAGCCGACTGGGACCAACTTGAGCAATTTGTGTGGTGCATAGATAACACAGAAATCCTCTGAAGTCGTGCACCGCATACTACTTACTATAAAAGACATATATACTGAGGATTTGTTTTTTGTTAATTGTGGAAACCCAGAAAAAATAATGCAAAGCGGTGTGCGGTATCATATGCGCAGTATTCTGTCCTAACGAACAACCATGTTCACGGTTGTTCTAGCTTGCAAAGGAAGACAGTCACAAACCCCATGTGTGTCGATGTTCCTCCTGTTTTGATAAAAAGGCCAGCTAAGGGCAAGTAACCTCATTGCACATGAGGCAGGCTGGTAAGTTGCTGAAAACCAGCATCTTGAAAAAGCCGGTGCCAATTCAATATTGGTCATCCATTTCGCATACACCTGACTGCAAAATTCTTTTCCCAAGGAGTGTCCCAGTGCCTGGCACTTTGCAGAATGTGTCTAAGGATAAGTCCAGAAAATACCAGTTGACAGCATTAGAAGAATCGTGACACTGGCGAGCAGGTAACAGTAAAAAATGGCGCATCTGATGCTGGGAACGCAAATCACCGGCTGAAAGAGATGACAATCTTCCCCATGGTTACAAGGTTTACATAGTGTGAATCACCTTATACTATCACATTTTTTAGAAACTTGGAAACATGATTGTAAAACATCTACACGGGACAAACAAGAACCAATGGGAACATTCCTTACTATGCAGAGCGCAAGTTTGTCTACTTCTTGCACAGGCGTTGCAATGATATCAGAACGCCGAGCTCTTATTGGCTGATTGAAAACGAATATTGGGTAGACCTCGAGGCATCTAGCATTGAGGTCTATACATTATTGTTCCAATCGAAACCAACCGGAGCTCGGCATCGATCTGATGTCACCGAAACCCCTGCGCAAGAGACAGACAACTCGCTCTCTTTATAGAGCACTCCAAGGATGCCATCAAGTGTGCAGTGTCCTAAGCTCCTTTGCTTGGCTGTTCGCACAAAATTCATCAGCCACAATCAGGTGCGTTGAATGTCTCCATCTCGTCTTTGTGTACCTTGCATCAAGCGCACCATGTTTAATGGTACACTTGGTCAACAACTACCACGCTTGATCTGTGAAGCATATGCCAAGAAAATAATGGCCTGTCAACTACTGAGTAAGCACGTGCCAAACATTGAAGATTACTGCAAAATAACATTTTCTTGCTACTTTTGACAGCGACAAATCAGGACGAGTGCGCGGCAGAATGGTAAAGGGCACCAGCAGTAGTGCTAATTTCTAGATCAGCTGCTTTTGCGTTGAAATCGCTACAGGAGCTCTCCTGTTGGGCTTTACCACTGCGCACCAATGCACTTGGAGAAGCGACTGAGGAGGAGAAGCACCTCGGTTGAATATGTGTGCTCGGAAGTTTGCCGAGGCCGGTGCTTGATATGTCCTTTGTTCATTTTTCAAGCATTTTGAAATTACAGGATCGGCACTTACTGCGACATGAATGCATTTTCAGTAATTTACGTGAAGGGTTTTTCAGAAAACAAAAACAAGTGCACATTGTAAAACAAAATTCAATTTACTTATTGTTCACCCATCTAGACTAACATTGAATTATTTTCCTATACGGAAACTGGAACTTGGTATTTCATCTTTCTGTTTGTGCCAATTTTGACACGCTTTTTTATTATTTAAATATGAGATTTTTAGTTTCTTCTGGACCTTGCCTTGCTTTTCCTTTTGTGATATTGGGCGATTTCTTAGCCGTAACCAACAGTATTTTCTAAGGCGGTGCTCCTCCTGTGAATATGCAGCAGCAAGATTAAAGGGTGACAGTCCGATTACTAAGCAATTGAGACTCGGTAAGACTCGGACTCAGGTTGAGACTCAGACTCAAGATAAATACAAGAATGCCATAAAAAAATTAAACAACAAACACAGGCAAGTTCAAACGACAAGTAACCTTAAATTTTGTTAATTGACTATACTCCATGTCACCAGTTGCGTGCAGTACAGGCGAAGGCAGCGCCAAGAGAGAGGAGAAGGGGAAGCACTAGGAAGGCTGGGGCAGACAAGAGAAACCTCCTCTCCTCTCTAATGTTCCTAGAGCTCTCCCTGTCCCCTCGCCCTCCATTTCCCTCCTCACCCGTCCCACCTCCATAGTGCTCACCCTTTCTCTCCTTGCCTGGCGTTGCCTTCGCCTGCACTGCACGCGACTAGTGACTCAGAGTATGTATTGCAGTATATACAATTATTATGAACAAACATGCATTTTTCCAAATTTTCTGTTTACAAAACTGGCAAGCTGATTAGGTGAAGCACTACATGTTGCGCAAGTTTGTCTGCTTTTCTTGTGGGGGTGTTGATGATGTCAGAACGCCGAGCTTTGATTGGCTCTGATTGAAGGATAGTGGGCAGATCTCAAAGCAGATTGCTTTGAACTCTACCCACAATTCTTCAATCGGATCCAATCGGAGCTTGGCGTTCTGACGACACCACAACCCCTGCAAAAGAAGCAGACGAACTTGCACTCCGCATAGTCAGTGACAGGCTAAGAATTCAGAGGAAGCTCCTCCCACCTCTTTTCACTTTAGCAGAGTGAACGCTAGAGAGGAGGCGACCCCCTCTCCAGTGTTCGCTCTGCTAAAGTGGAAAGAGATGGGAGGAGTTTCCCACTGAAGTTTTAGTCTGTCACTGACTAGATTACCTGTTAATCATTCAAACGTGATTACTGAAATACATGCGTACCATGTTTTATAGTAATACATACTTCACACCTCGGAAAACTTTTGTAGCAATTCCTGGACCTCGTCACTGACGAAGGCCACAGTGTGACTGCCCATAATTGACACAAAAGACACGGTGTTCGCAGCATACACAATTAAAAATTCTCTGCAGAAACACCTCAGGCATCAATTCGAGGCATGTTTCCTTTATGCATATGCATGCTTCGAAAATGTTTGGAGACTTTTTGTACGACAATATGACCATCACACAAGGAAGAAACACACTACAGACCGTGTCTGTAGACTGCTTTGTATGAAGTATTAGTAGTGTGACTAGAGTTTAAGACAGCAAGTTTGAAAATGCTCTTGTACATTGAGAAGTGCTACATTTGGGACAATGCAAACAGCTCAAAACAAATCTTCAAAGGACACAAACTCTGATATCAAGAGGAACACGAATTTCACCCACACACAGGCAGCCCCAAGACTAAGGTCACTTACATAACACTGCCCTAAACATACTGTGCTGAGTGGTCAACCCTCCCAGTGCATAAGAATGATCAGTCCTAAAGATAAGCTGAAACATTTGACGAGGCGATTAATCAAATAACATGATGACAAACCCCTCCGCTTCAAAACTAATGAGCACTTCCTAGTGCTCTGGTACACTAACCTTTTTAGATTAGAACTGATTTAAAACATAATATAATTTCAACTTACGTTCATATTTCTTTTTCAACTGAAAACATTGAACTCTGAATGTAACAGGTTAGTCAGTTGAAATCACAACAAGAATAAGACGACAAACTAAATAAACAAAATCTGTGCTGCAGAAGTTTCACAGTATAAACTTTTGTGTACCGCTGGTCCTGTTGAATGTCCTCATTCACCTTAGAGACCAAGACTCTCTTTAACCAGGGGCAGCATTCTTGTGAAATAAAAATCCAGCAGCTCGGGCAGTTTCTCTTCACCCCAGCTGGGGTCTGTCAGAACTCGCTCCGTGTGTATACCTTGCATCGTCCACAAAACAAGGTCGCAAAACCTCCTGTTTGTGAATGCGAGGCACCCTTGGATCTGGTGGAAGTATGGATGAGTCTTAAGCAAAGCCCCGTTTTTGTCAATGCAAAGACCTTTGGTTCCGAATGCCTCCTTGATCTTATGCTCCCTCCAGGTCCAGGGGCACTTCGCTTCAACAAGTCCGTCTGTGCCGAGCAGCCCATAGGGGCTCCCACCCAGGACTCCGCTTTGGTGGAGCCACAGCACTGACTTGGTGACTGTGCTGCCAGTCTCCCCCTCGTACTCCTTCAGTGCATCCGCCTCGTGCACCTGGCCCCAGATGATGGCGCTGCCTGTTGAAAGGTTATACTTTCCTGCAAAGGGAGCCCTAATTGTTCACTGGAGTGCCTAAATTCCTGACCACTGGGACCATCCGAGCTACAAATACTATTACATGAAAATTATCAGAAAAAAATTAGACATTTACAACTCCCTGTAACGCCGGACTAGAGCGGAGCTCTTGAGGAGGAGGAGGAGGGGAGGGTACGGAGAGGAGTGTATGCCCCTCCTCCTTCTCCCTGTCCCCCTCCTCCATCCTCTCTCCTCCTCTAATTCCTATCCCCCCTGCCTCACCCCTCGTGACGTCACTTGTAAAGGCCTTTAGAAGTGACGGTCACATGAAGGTCGTAACCTACATCGTTACCTTCACGAGTGACCGTGACGTCATTATGGAAAACGTTCCATAATGCAACGCGCGGGATCCTCGTGACGTCACTCGTGACCCTTGTACATCATTATGGGAAACGTCCCATAATGCAACGCGCGAGTCACGAGGGAGACCCGAGCATTGCACCATGGGACGTTTCCCATAATGCAACGCGCGAGACCTTTGTGACCCTCGTGACGTCATTATGGGAAACGTCCCATAATGCAACGCGCGAGTCACGAGTGAGACCCGCGCGTTGCACTATGGGACGTTTCTCATAATGCAATGCGCGGTTACACCGACGGCGACGACGCTCACGTCGCAAACGGGCGCCTAAGAGCTGCGCTCTAATATAAATTGCGAGTGAAAATTATCAGGATGCATCTCACGAGCCTAACATGTTAGTGCAACCTAGTGTAGAAACGACAACCTGGTCAAGCCTAAAAATCCAATCCCCTAAGACATACTCATATAATATTTTATGCTACATAAAAAAAACAATGTATTCTCAACTCTAGTAGTCTGGAATTAGTGGCAACGTAGACAACATATTGAAACAGCACGCGGCCGGCAATGTATCCTCACTTCCTTATGCGGGCTTTACGAGAATGGTTCAATAACAATATCTCAGCTTCTCCATATATGCATGTATTGCCGTAATAGAAAATGTAATGGAAAACGAGGAATGCAAGATGCATTGGCTGTCACTAATGAAAGGGCATGCATATTGTCACCTTATAAGGGTAGAGAGAGAAAGAAAAGCCAGAATTGTGATGTGATAATAGGAATGCAGTGCATACGTACACGGGTCACTAACATGGTGTGGCTATAACTGATATCTCCCTGCAAACCCAGCCCGAGCCCAATGAGTCATTTCCTGAAAGGGTTCCCATACGCTTTAACGGCAGCAAGCAATTAGCATTTATGTTGATGAATTGCTCTCAGAGGCAACAGATATTACCATAGAATTGTAGTGCTCATTCCTCTCCCCCCCCGCCCACCCATTTGCAGAAGTGTAAGAAGAAACGTTAATAAGAGGTAAAAAGCATGTTCAAAATGAGGACAATGAAAACACAAAGACAGGCTGATAGGGTGTGCTTCACCGCCTTGCACCGACGCACACAGAGACGCAGTTGTTGCAGAGAAGCATTTTGGTGAGCTTGATGGCCTCGCAAGTCTGGGGTGGGTTCTTGATGTGCTTAGATTTCAGGCATTTTTTTAAGTACTGGGTGGGTGCTTATTGTGACGTTTGACATGACTATACTTTCCTTTAATATACAGACTACCCAAGTTAAAGTCGACCTATTGAAAGTTCAGTAACCGATAACAGAGTAAGTGCTGAAAGACAACAGCTGGTTTTGATTAAGGCAGGGCATGCGCTCGTGGCAGTGCACTTCATGCAAGCATTCTGCCAAAGAGTATCAAATGCTGCCGCTACTGCTGCAGCTGGCACAGGCACCGCTGAAACTAGTTCGAAATAAAAATGATACTGAGTAGGTGTCCTACCTCTTCTGGTGTTTCTTGGCCCAGTTCTACATTATATGAGCAAGACTCTTGAGCAAGACTCTTGAAATCTAAAATGAGTGCTACGCATTTAAACAAGTAATTAAAACAAATAGTGTTACCGAACAGTGTTTTGAAGAGGGAAGGTGGGTACGTGTTGCGCCTGCAGCTGTCCAGCACAAGGCCGAAGTTGCTGGTTAAGTCTGTACTTCCGAAGGAGGCTCCAGCTGGCATTCTTTGACTGGCCAACTGTCCCCTCCTGGATGGTGTTCTCGTCCTCATTCGTAATTTAGA
Organism: Ixodes persulcatus; assembly: GCA_013358835.2. Lineage (NCBI taxonomy): Eukaryota > Metazoa > Arthropoda > Arachnida > Ixodida > Ixodidae > Ixodes > Ixodes persulcatus. The sequence continues at coordinate 66,834 of JABSTQ010006361.1, read as the reverse complement.
AATCCTCACCTGCAAACAAGGCATTGACCTTTGATAAGCAAGGACGAAGGATAATGATGGTAATTGCACAAACGTTTTCACCAAACCATTATACGTTCTGGAAATTTCTGCGATTGTCCTTCAATCGTACCTCTAAAGGGCATGTGCAGTTTTCTGAGCAATTTGTTGAATTTATTAAAAATGTTTATAGAGAAAGGTCTGCCTAATGTGTTCTTTTTTATACTGAGGTGGCTCGATTATTTCAGGTATGTTGCGAAACTGCAAATGAAGATAGCACAACAATGAGATAAAGAGGCCCTTCAGCCCAGTAAACACATGGCAAGCAAGAAAGTCGATTTTGTGCTTTACTTCTAATTTAATTATATTAGGAGTGAAGTAAGCCAAGTCAAGTAATTATATTCTAAAATATACTTTGCAAACTACCTTTAACCAGCTTAGTAGGCAGGGAATTGAACTTAGCAATATATCCCCAGGCGAAAATCAGTCCACTTCCAGCTGGATTATGAAACTGGACCCAGTTGGAAATGGGACAGTCCACCTGGATTCCAACTGGACTGTGTCAATTCCAGCTGGAACCAGTTCCATAATTCAGTTGAAAGTGGACTCATTTTCGCCTGGGTCGGTGAGCATCTTACGGAAAATGTTTATTTCAAGTGTTTATTTCCAACCAAATTGTCTGCGATAAGCACTACAATCTGTTGAGTTGGTGTTTTCTTTCGCGTGTATTTCAGTGAGGCTCTATCTTTCTGTATATGTATTTACTATTGTGTAAATTGCATCACTATGCTACTTATTTTGTATTTGTTTTTTATATCTGTAGTGCACATGTCATGTTTTATTTTTCTATAATTTCTTTTGGTGCCTGCATCGCAACTGCTGGTTTAGGTGGCTCGGGGCTCGTCAAGCTGTTTTTCACAACTTTTTTTTTCCCTTGTAACCTTTTCAACATTGTGTTTGTTGGAAAAAATAAAGGTACTATTACATATTGGGGCCAGAATTTTGTCCAAAACGTGAGCTCCGTTGCTAAAGAAAAGAAAATTTAACTTGTTTGGCTGAAGTGGAATTTGAAAAACAAAATTACAAAATCTAGAGTCTAGACAAACGTTGAAGCTTGTTTAACTACTTTCCGAAGGTACTTGAATGACAATATTCATGATGGCAGTATGGTGGAAATGGCACCATGCAAACTCAGAGCCTGAAAGAGGAAAGAAGGATGGAGAGAACGGGGAATGGGGTTTGCCAAGTCAGTATGACGAGTTAGGGAGCATAATGTTTTTAGTGGATAAGGCAACAGAGCTGAGGTTCAGTCTTGAGGCAGCAAGAAATGTCTGCAAGGCAGAATTTCCAGGTTTCAGCACATATTTGAAACAGTTCATCTGGCACTCGAAATGATTGCTGCGTCTTGTATTCTAACGGCCTTAAATCACTCTCCACAAATGGTTATGCTCACACAATCTGAATGTCAATTAAAGTTGCTTAAATCTCAAAAGCATATATGTGTGATCTGTTGCCTCAACATTCTGGAAAATTTTGACACTAGTTCATTCAACCTCTGTGAGAAAAGTTGTACTAGAGTAATGTGAAAACTGGTGTGAAAAATGGGATATGCAAATTAATTTTGATAAAACTACTGTCTTAAGCATAACAAAAAAGTAGTCTCCGTTGATTTTCTCGTATGAAATAGATGGTGGAGTCTTGCAACGTTCTAACACTATTAAGTATCTTGGTATTACTATCTCGGGTGACCTCAGCTGCAATACGCACGTTGAAAATGTATGTAATTCAATATATAGGAAACTTTGTTTTACGAGGCGATCTCTAAGAGGGACGAACTCTGATATCCGGGCCAACGTTTATAAAACTCTAGTGCGCCCAACATTGGAATATGGATCGATAATATGGGACCCCCAAACACGAACTCAAATAAATAAAGTGGAGCGGGTTCAAAGGCTAGCAACAAGGTTCTTCATTTCTAAGTACAATAGACACGGGTTTGTTTCGGCATTGTTGAGGGAAGCCCAATTATCCTCCTTAGCGTCAAGACGAAGAATTGCGCGGCTGAAGTTTTGTATTTTTTGTATTTTAAGTATCTCCATTTTGACACGCAAACTTATATCTCCTGGAAGACGGTCTCGACAACTAAACAACGAATTGTCAGTTGACCCTCTTATGCCCAATATTGATATTTTTAAATATTCGTTTCTTGTAAAAACAATTGAATAATAAAACAAATTACCCCCGAGTTTTTTTTTCCGACGTCCCTGCTGTTGAAGAATTTGAAGAAAAGTTGATAAACTGATTTGCTGACGTGTATTTGCAACTGTGAGAATGATTGTTTTATGTATATTTTCTTGTGCCACCTGTATTTTGTTTGATGTATTACTGTATCTACTCCTGCTATAACCCGCAAGGGTTGGCAGTATTTGAAATAAATAAATAAATAAATAGAGGGACACCAAGATCTTGGTGTGGGGCATTGACCAAGGTTGTAAGGAATGCTAGCTAAAGTACTTATGGCAGTGACACATCATGCAAACTTAGGATGGTTAGGATCGAACAGCACAATAAATTATCTGTTGTTCATTTTAAGTCCCTGTTAACTTGATATTACGTAGGACATAACAGCATATAGCACTGAAAACAAAACCAGTGTCCTCAACTACATCTGCCAGTTTTAGAAAGAAACAAATTAAGGAATAATGCAATTTTATCCGACGCCAGGACGATAACCACAAAGAACCTCTCAGCCGGTTAACGGGGGGTGACTGGAGTCGGGGCTGGCCCTCTAAATGACCCATTTGGCTGCGCAAGGCTCCAGAGTACTGCAGAAGACCTGCAGATCCGCCTCTGAGACTGCTCTGCAGGTAGCCCGGTAGTTAGAGGCACCCCCGAGGAAGTGTTCGTCTATTTAAATAACAGGGAACAGAAAAATAAGTTTCCATAAAATTCTGCCAAAAATCAAAACAATAATTACTTCTTGGTGTCAACGAGTCTACGCCATAACTTCCGTGATACGTTCACGCGGCTCGGGTAGCTCAATCGATCTTGCTCGGATTCTCTTCCACAGATTAGCACAGAGTTTCAAACTTTTGCCACTTGGGTTTACGCCACACATACATACCCGAATACGCTAAGTGACAACAGCCCTTTAGTCGAGCGAAAAAGTTGTGACAACAAGCAGCGATCGAGCTCTTTGGGGCTATGATGTGCTCACAGTACCGATCACACAGCCGCATTTGTTTATTTACAGTCACTACATCGGCTGTAATCTGTCTTTAGCTGATTATCTTTGAGCAACTCATTAAACGCGAGGTACCATTCACGAAACTAGTGCAACTAAACGTTTCAACACAGCAATGAACATGGTGTTTACTTCTTACCTGAGCGAGCGACCTGCCGCGGCATGCTGCTCTTGCAGCCACTGCTGTGGAAGGTCCGTCTTGGACAGTCCATTTAGAGCCGCGTGAAGTGCGGCAGCCGCCATGTGGCTGCACTTTGCGGCCCCGCGGGGGCACTCACAATGACTCTCTAAAATGTCACCTTTATCGGAGAGCGTCATCTTTACCGTGTAGCTACAATTCTTTAACGACGCCTGGACATTGGCAACTAGAGTGAAATCCTTCACCTCAAAAGAAAGGACGTATCCTTCAAGGTATTTCCTTTCGCCTTTTTCGAAGGCCGCGTTCTCGCCGGTGAAAAAGCGGTGAGTCTCCGACAGACGCAGGAAAGGTAAAGCAGCCATCGCTTTGACTAGCAGACTTAAAGCAGACGACGTTAACTGTGCCTACCGCGCCAACCCGCCGACGCCGTTAAAGAGTGAGGAGTCTCGCCGCACACGAAAGGAGGAAAAAAGTATTTGGGAGGGAACTTGCGGACACTAACCACCCTCACTCTCGGTCCTTAGCAAACAAACCTCGGCGCCTCGGGACACCTCGCCAGTGAGTCCTTTGACGTTTTGATGCGCGTGTGCTAGTTGTTAGACAAAAACAACGTACCGCTTGAGCTATTTCGTCTGCCCTCTCTGAAAGGCGAAGTCGAGCTCGCTCGTAAAAACCTGCACTTCCGAAAGTCGCAGGAAGGGTAAGACAGACGCAGACGACGTTGCGAGCAGACGACGTTGCAAAGGGGCAGACGACGCTCAGATAGGGGGTCGCGATCAGCCAATCAGGGCTCGGCGTTCTGACGTCACCGCTAACCCCTGCGCAAGACGCAGAAGAACTTGCCCTCCGCATTGCATTCTGCTCAGAATGTCATCTGCCAAGGCTGGTACAAAAATTTGTTCGTGCCGGATTTCACTGAGGTTAATAGAATAGTTTACTCATTCCACTGGGCCTTTGTGATCAGATGGGAAAATTCTAGAAGCCTGTATGTTTGTGGTTATAAATACCGTGCAACTTTCATAGACCCAGTTCGAGCTTCTGTCATAAACACAAGCCAAATTTCAAGGGCCAAGTAATCTTAAATATTGTTGACTTTAACAAAATGAATTCCAATTTAAAATTAGGTTCAGTGCCTTATCTGTCTTCCTTCATCTATTTAAGCAGCTACTGCAGCTTGACCAGCAATTTTATAATAAGAAGAAACTCCTCGAATATTCTCCCTGCCAAGTCTCAAAAGATCTCTCCATCAACCTCTTCAGCTGTGAAAAAAACATGAAGCATTGTAAATATAACGTATACCACATACCATAAACACGTTAATTGTGAAGAAGGTGAGGACAATGATGCGGCAGTGGCATGCACCATCGTCGCAGGTCAGGCTACATCAGTGACCGGGCCGCCAGTAAACCATTCTGTGCTCTATCATCATCATAAAATACATATCCACACACCAAGAGACAAAATGTGGATATACAAAAGAAACTTTTCTTAAGCTTCTTTTGGAATTAAGCAGATTTGGAATGCCCAGATAAATCCCAGACGCAGCAGCAGTGTCCAAAATGCTTCGGGGACTTCGCCAATCGGGTTCCCCAGTCCCGAAACTTTTCTGGTCACTGCTGCACTGCTCCTGGGGATCGGGCATTCCACAGCTTCTTGATATTATCCGTACATCATTGAAAGGCAGGAAAACCCAATGACCTTTGGCTCGGTACAATAATAGGGCCCGGATTTCCTGTTATATGAGTAACACTTTCTATAAGTCCAATTCTTCTGTAACGCGCTGCAGCAAAATTTGAAAAAAAAAAAAAAATATTTGTCACGCCTCACGGAATACGTTTTCTTCATATTCAAAACATAAACAGTGTGCCCAAGGTGACATGTTCTTTCTTTTAGGACTGTTCACCATCTGGAAATCGCGGATGGCAGTAACAAATACAAAACTTGACGCCAATGAAGTCTACATGTCTACAATTGTTTCGAAGATTAAACGTATATTTACAGCTCATTTACACCCTCAAGTGAACTACAAACGGCGCTTAATCCGATCAAAGGCATGCGCATATTTTAAACAAAGCCTTATCAAAAGTGCGAAAACATTTTTTTAGAACAAGAAAAAAAGTGAAAACACAATTTGTGTGTTCTCTTTGTTGCTTAACCCATGCAATAAATAAGAAACAAAAACGATGTGACATGCTGGAAAGACACGCGCTTAATAATCTAAATGGTCAACGATCGATTCCCGTCTTGCAAAAACGTTTTTTAGTGCGGAAACCTCACCTCCCCCCCCCCCCCCCCCCCCCTCACTCAAAACTCCCCATCAGAACCCATCAAGCCCAAAGAGACAAGCTCCTGTATTGTTTCTGTGGTGGTGCTTTTTTTTTTGTGATTTCTGTTAAAAATTGTAAACACCGAGACCGAATGCCCCCGCGGTCTTTCGAATATTTCGCCTTCTCTGGGAAGTAAGAATAATTATCAAAATATATCTCTGTTGTTTTTTCTTGTCTTTTTTTGTTTTTAGGAAAGGCAATTTTCGGCCGTTTCGACGAGCTAACGAAAACTTAGGAACAAAACAAATCTCCTGACAGTCGTCAAGTTACATTTTTCGCCACCGCGTCGGCCACAAGGAATTAGGTGCGAAAGCCATTAGGGACGATGACAGTCGCGAAGAGACCTCTTTCGGCTAGTTCTGGGTTTTCCCGCTAGATGCCGTCCTTTTCCTTGGAGTCGGAGCACGCCGTCATCTTTCTATGCTGGGGTTGGACCGCCCTCTGGGCATGCGCAGTAGCTCTCTTCTTTGTCATATTAGTCGCTGAACATGCGTCCAGAGCCAAGAACCACTGCGTTTTTCACCTCGGCGATAAGTGCTGGAAGGGTCTGTATTTGTTCTGTTTATCTTTCGCCTACTCTCTGCCTTACTTTGACAGCTTCCTTTCTCTTTCATCTTCTCTCTCCCTGAGACTATCTCGCACGAAGTACAGTACGCCAGTTTCTATCCGATGTTTCATAATCTCATGGTGCTAGAAATAAACCCATAACTAGCTTTTCCGGACCGATGGTTCTGAGGATAAACAAGGTCAGCCGGTTTTATAAGGAAATAAATAGTTGAAGGTGCTCTTGGTGCGGCATGGGCGGACGATCTAAAAGCCGTTCGGCAGATGAATGTGCACGACCAGGAAGCGGTACAAAATGTTTCTTTGTACATCGAAACTCAAGGGTGGGGGGGGGGGCGGGGGGGTGGGGGGGGGGGGGCGCCAATGAAAGGACATTGAGGCGACCGCGCAGGGAACGCGCGATAACGAGGCAGCCAAGCGCGAGCCGTTATTGGTAGAGATCGCGGGGGAAACAAATGCACGTAGCGCATTTGGCGGGTAGACAAACACACAAAGTGCGCAGTTAGCAGACGACCTTGCACTCCGTATTCTTTTTTAGAAACTTGCTTGAAACTGGCAATGTCCAATGGACCTTTTCCATATACTGACGGCACCAGACTGTGGCTGCACGAACTAAAAATTGAGGAAGTGACCTACCTGCGCTACCAACCGACAATGGAAGCTACGCTAGCAGTTTCATCACTCTCTGAGCTGCGGCGCGTGCCCAACGCGACTTTAAAGAGGGGAAAGAAAAACACGACCCAAACGCCGTGTTTTTCTTTCCGTCCACTTTCTTTTTCTTGTGTAACACAATTATATATATGCTGCAATTACGTGTTCTACTCGCTGATCCCCACAGCCTCCTTCCGAATTTCCTCGATTTTTTGTGCGGACTTCCACCGCTTGGCATCGGGCGCTCGCGCGTGCGCAGAACGCTTCTCGGAAAAGGTCCATTGCAGAGCATATGAATTCCAACCATAAAGAGTGTTTTTGCCTTTCCTATACTTTGTTTCGCCTAAAGTCCAGACTGCAACCGACGCTACGAGCTGATAGGACCAAAAAGAAAGCCTTAAAAACGCATCATCATAGTTTTCGTCATGCTTCTGTACGTGTTCTATCATTGGTTAACCAATCAGAATAAGAAAAGACCCAGTGAATTCCACTTTTGACGCTGCTTGATTGGTCCCATCCGTCATCAGCCGGATTTCCGCCTGATGACGTCATAAAAAAGGCTCGAGGTACTACACCTAAGCACTTCTTATGAGTTGTGAATGCGAAAGCATGCGTGCCGTTCTTCCGCTCCTGTGTTTCCTTTGCAGCGTATTTGCGTCTGCCGTGCGCGTTCTTCCAGCTCTCCTCACAGCTCTGACCTCGGACGCTTCGTGTTATACTTCGTTTCAGCTTCGGTCCGAGCGCGGCGAATGTTATGAGCCGAAGGTCCAATCAAACAGCGAAGAGGCACAACGACATGGCGTGCTCTCTGCAGTTGATAGGACCAGCCGGTATTCGCCGTCTCGCTGTGCGTGCTCCTCCGCCGACTAGTAATATATAAAGCGCAGAGAGCACGCCATGACGTTGCGCTCTTTACGCTGTTTGATTGGCCCTTCGGCTCATAACATCGGCCGCGCTCGGACCTAAGCTGAAACGAAGTATAGGACTCATTCACACAGCCGGCGCCTCTCCCATCCCGGCACCGTCACGGGAGCACACCGGGGCGGGGACGCGACGGCAGGGTGTCCGAACAGGCCGCGCAAGCAAAGCGACGGCGGCCGCGACGGCAGAATTGGATTGGGTCGGATTGCGACGACTCATTATCAGGTAGGGAGAATTCTAATAATTCTATTCTAATAGTTCTTTTAAGTGCTTTAAACAGCAGTGTATACGCTTATTTATTCAACTGAAATTACAAAATAAAGACCTAATTGTGCCTGAACATTAGTGCGTACGTTTCTTTTTTTTTCTAAATTAAGGATTTGCGTCGGCTATTAGCAATTCCCGCCGAAAAGGAACAACAAAAACAACACAAGACGCGGCAGTTTTAAATGTAATGCCATGAAATAAAGTTACCACAGACGCCGGAAGGTGGTTGCATGAAAATGTGGTTCGGGGTATGACTGAATTGTGAACATGTGTAGTTTTACGCGATGGTATGTCTATCTTGTTTCGGGAATCGAGCCCCTATGATAAGTAGAAGGGAGGTATTAGTAGCTTTTCACATAAGTGTCGTTTATGATATGTTTTGTGAAGCAAACGCAAACCAAAAACTTCACTAAGTGATTCAATGTTAGTCAGGTTCGCACTAGATTTGTAGAACTAGACCGCATGCTACTTTCTATAAAGGGCGTTGGATATTAATTCGAACAAATCTTCTTAAAGGAGGAGAGTAATACTGGTCTCAATTTCACCAAGTATTCACCAAGCTCGGTGGACATTAGGTATGAAGACGACCTTCGTGATCAGTAAGCTAATTAACTTAAGTCTGCTAATTACCTTTTTAATTGCGGGTTTTAGCGGTCATGTTGGAATTGCAGTATTGACGGCAATCACTATTAGATGCCAGATAAGATTAAAGGGGCCATAAATTTATTTTTGAAATTCTTCCATTTTAGGTTTCCTTCTCAGCTCATATACGAAATAAGAAATCACGTTGCGGTGATGTAGTATTTTAACGGAACTGGAAGTTCTCCCAGCCGTCCGAGGGTCGGCGGGGTTAGCTGTCCGTGTTCCTTGCGTCTAATGCAATAGTCGATAAACGTTGAACTACAGCGACAGCCTTCCCAGCGATCTTGCCAAAGGGGTCGGCATTCCTTAACTGGCCAGTTTGATTATTTTGATGTCATCGACGTAGAGAAGAAAAATGTCAGATTGTCAACTTTGATGGTGTTTTTTCCAAATACGATGAGTCCAACCTTGCACCGCGGTATTTAAGCGCAGCGTTTAACTTGTCAGGTTCAAGAGATGATAACTGCCGTCACCACACTCATTGAACACGAACGCGAATATAAATATTAGTCGACGGATTGATTCTTGACGAGCGCACACTTCAAGGTGCGGCAGTGCTATTCTCCTATGCGTCAGCCAGACTTGTACACGTTACTGAAAAATAGTAAGGAATTACATTTACAATTACTCAAGGCTAAATTGTAATTTATTACAATTACAATTACCCTCCCATAAAAGTAAGTGACCGTTACCCCCAAAAGTAATCCGTTACTTTCGTGGCGTTACTTTCAGCAATATTTTCCTCAATTAAGAAACAATGGGGAGAAGCTTGGTTATTCAAGTTCTTATTGTTGCCACCTGTTCTATTTATTGACCTTGAGTATTTTGAGCAACAGCTGACTCTCGAAAGTCTCGTCAGACATTTGGCGTTATTTACTACTCAATATGTCGACTGCTATGCTGAACACCATTTGAACTGAGGCACTGGATGGGAGTGGCATATTGTGCCTCACGAATGCTTCATGCTCTGCATTGAGCTTTTTTAGCGAGCCAACGAAAGTACTATTTACCTCGAAGATAGAGCAAAGCTTCGTCGTTGCAGCCGTTGTCTAATATTCGAGAGTTTTAGTAGAGTTGGTAACAGTAAGGTGATAATTAAATAATAAATAAGGTATGACTCGATGTTCTTCCTTTGGTTCTGAACAGGTCGAGCCTCGGTTGAGACGTTGGGGAATAAGAAAAAATTCCAATATTTAAATATAAGTAATCGATAAAAAAACAACAACAGGACATTCATAACAACAATTAATTAGAACGTTGGTTAAAACAAGGAAATGTGAACGCACATTTGCCATGTGTACCTTTCTTGGTGCCGTTCAAAAACGCAAGGAGTACGAACCGACTGCAGTTTACTCCGGTGTTCTCCAGATAGACGTCCGCTGATGCCACGGGCAGCAAAGGGCAGAGAACTAAGTAAGCCGCGCTATGGCCCCACTTACGAGTTTCACTCTCTCCTCAAGCCCAAAATATCAAGTCTACGTCAGCCACCATTATGTTTTATTTGTAAAAATATCTGCTTGAAATAAGGTGCGTTCTGCTGGGGTAAAAACAGGAAGAAGAAAAAAGGAAGACTATTGTCATTTTTGAAGTGCTCGCAAAACGCTGACTCACAAAAAGGGTAACCGAGATGCAGATAACCTGGCTGGAATTCACAAATAAAGTGGGCCAAGCCTAGAAGTTGGACTACAAAAAAAAAAAGTAAGTAGCTTTGAAAACAGGGTCGAATAAGGTGAAAAAAGCAGAAAAAAATACATCCTGTTTTCTAAGAGAAGATGGTAAGTGGGCATCGACGAACAAGGATGCTTGTGGCATTACACCTTTACATATTATCACATCTCTTTTATGTGGATTTTAGGGTAGACGGAGCGTTGTCTTGTGTTGTGACATTATGAAAATGGCCCTAGTCACTATAACCGAGAAGGACATTGTTAATTCTTTTCTGTGCACTTACCGCCTTCAGCATTTCGAAGAGGCATACAATGACTTGGTGTCTTCCTCTCCCCGCCTTCGATCACAAAGAAAACACAAAGACGCTAAAAAAAAAAAAAACGGATATAACTGCCCCCCCCCCCCTTCCGCCCCTTTTTTTTTGTAGAAATGTTTATTTTGATATTTTGACATTGTTGTTAGGGTTTAAAATAAATAGATTCAGGGGCCTATTGTTGCAAAAAACAAACAAACAAAGGCTTTGCGGAACTGAAGAGTGCCAAGCCTCCCTTTGCACTGGTCAATTCGCGTGACAGTGTCACTGCGCTCAACTTTACCAAAATGAAAACGACCGTTTCTTTATAAGGAGGAGGGGCGGGAGGAGGGGGGGGGGGGCTGGTCCTGAAAGATGTAACGGATTACAAGGAATCCGTTACGTCAAAAATGTATGGGAATTACTTTAAAATTACTCTAGAAAATATGTAATTATTCCGTTACTAAATTACCAATAAATGTAAGGGATTACAAGTAATTTCGTTACTTGTAACGGATTACGTACAAGTCTGGCGTCAGCTATCGTCGGATGACGTGCTATGGGTACTGCGGATGTAGTACAGTGAAAAGGTGGAGAGCTTCCGAAGGAAAGGAGGTACGAAAGAGTCTGATATATTTTCAAGCTTTTTATAATCTACCTTATTTTTGCTAGACTAAACGATATGTCATTAGTGAAATCCCAATCTAAACTCTGTTATCCCATCCTAAAATTCATTTCACGGCCCCTTTAAAGTGTTTGTAAAAGGTAGTTTTTTTATATATCGTTATCGATAAGTTTCCGTGTTTTCTCGACCGATTTCAAAATTAAGGCCTAAAAGAGAATCCCATGCCCTGCCAACAACGAAACTTAAAAGTGTCACGTGGTCGTTTCAGTTACGTCGTCAATATCTCGTCAACACTTTCCATGCCGCGCATCAAAGACGCGCGGCATGGAAAGTGACGACGTGATTGACACGACTCCGTCACTTTGGTAAGCGTAGATATAATACTTTCTTAGAAGGCGAGGAGAATCCCTAATATAGGAATAAAAATAGAGGCATATGTTTTATTCACTTGTCTACTTTGTGATTTATTCCCGGTTTGGAAGCACGTAATATTGCAAAGTATGCAAAAGTACCTAAACGGGGATACTCTGGATTTATTAAATCAGATCTGATAACCGTTACCTTGACTTTGTCGAAGAGATAATTAAGCACTTACGATACGATGCCTGTGTGGTGCTTCGTAGGATCGCATGCAAGAGCCTAAAAAATATAGAACATTTGAAAAAAAGGTTAAAGTGCACGCGAGCTGGTGTAAGCTATACATGATAATTGAAATCTGAGACTGTGGTTTGAAAAGCGAAACAACCGTGAAGGATGAAGAAAGATGGGCAGACAAAATCTCAAACTCACCAAGAAACTTTATTGTCTCTACTCCTTATATACCCCTCCCCCGAACGTCGACACCACCACAACGGATGATCACCGCACCGCAAGCAAAACGCCAGAACCGCTAACAATATACCAGAACCAAAGACAAGCGTGCCCTATGTGTGTGTTTCTATCTTCACACAGTACACCGGATCCAAAATAGAAAACAGAAACACAAGGTTGGCACCATCGCACCCGGAAGGATCCCGAACCGGATAATGCACCACAAGCACGGGAAGCATACAATGAGCGTTTCAAGTTTTAGCACTTCCTCTCCCCCTCCATTGAACTGAAAAATAAATTCTATTAATATCTTGAAAAGAAAAGACTGCATACGACGGTGAGAGACTGTTAGAGCTAAATCTAGTGAAATTTCTGTCAGAGACGGGAAGGTCGGTAGAGGGTTTTCTCACAATTCTTCACCAATACCTGCAATCAACAGTTATTGAGTACGATGAACGGATATACGTGCAGCAGGAGGATGTCTGCATAGGCTCGTCGGTCGTGCCACTTATGGCCGAGTTTTACCTCGACACCCTAGACAGAGTTGTTGAGAATATAAGAGTTGCCCCCTGATGTAGGCTTTGTTAGAAGATATGTCGACGACAATATTCTGTGCACTTTTCAAGATCACTTCTCGGATTCCCTACAAAATGCAATAAGTTAGGCAGCCCCGCAGTAGCAGTTCACTGTGAAAAACCCGGAGAAGAATGTCATTCATTTTTGGGATTTACGCGTTCATGTAGGCAATGGGCTGCGTTGGGAATACGGGAAGTAGGCGCCGAAACCCGTTCTGTCGAAGCAGAGCTGTCATTCTAAAATTATAGACGCTTTACAGCCGCTGTGCATGGGCGCCGCCATAACTGACCTTCAGTTTTTATTCCCTCTTATTCCGTTCGCTTGACTTCATCATTTCCACAGCAGGACAGGTTATTGCCATTTTAAGTATTACTGTGTCCTTCCCCCCAGCATAGGCCGTTGTGGAGACTCGTCAACGCCCGCTTCAGTGGCTCGGCATCTCGGTAAGACAAGAGAAGGGCGGCTATGGCGGCTCAATCTGGCGCGTGTGTAAAGCGTCTATAAAGGCAGGGGTAGTGAAGCCTCTGACTCAGATCGCTCTAGAGAGGTCATGCGCCCATTACATTGAGCAGTCTCTAAGAAGACTATGGGAAAGGCTGGAGACTGCCGGATATGGAGAGGCCTTCATAAAACGGCAACTTGCTCTTCATATCAAAGAAGAGCAAGAAAAGCGGAGGATTAAGAACCGAAGGGCTTCCATCCCATATTTTCACGCAATTTCACATAACTTGAAAATGTGTGCACAGAGATTTGGGGTTGACATTGTTTTTACATCTGATTTCAAATTAGATAGACTGACTCCATTTGAAGAAGGGCAAAAATATTGCAAAGAAAAGCATCGCGATAGCTCTTTTTCACGTGTAAGTGGAGTAGTGTACGAAATTCCCTTGGAGTGCAGCTTTAAACACATTGGTGAAACTACAAGATGCATTAACGGTAGGTTAACAGAATATAAACGGAATGTGCGGATTAACGCTTCAAACTTTGAACTAGTGAGGCGTCTCCAGGAATGCAATTAATGTACAGAAAACTGGTCAGAAACCGAAATCGTACACAAAGAGCGTGAGGAGATGATACGTGTTGTGCGAGAAACTGTTTGCATAAAAACATCGGGAAGTTGCAACAGCCAAGCGTCGTTGCAACTTGGAAGTGAGTCTAAAAACTTCCTTTGACTGTAACACCTTGTGTGGGGTGAAGATAGGAGGGGGCGGGGTTGCTTCACAGAGTTCTTTTTCCATGTTTGGTTCGGGTTCATAACGGGAGGACAATGATGGGGACTGTGTGATTCATGTTTCAGTTGATTGTGTGTGCGTGTGTGTGTGTGGGGGGGGGGGGGTGAAGCTTAAAAGGTTCATTGTATGTCTCCCAGTGCTTGTGATGCATTGTCCGGTTCGGGATCCTTCCGGATGCGGTGGTGACGACCTTGTGTTTCTGTTTTCTATTTTCTACCCGGTGTACTGGGGAAAGGTGGCAACGATAGGGCACGCTCCCCTTTGGTTCTGGTGTATCGTTTGCGGTTCGTTGTATTGTGGTTATGGTGTTTTGTTTGCGGTTCCATGATCCTCTGTTGTGGTGGTTGCAAAATTCGGAGGAGGAGTCATAAGGTGTAGAGACAATAAATGTGTAGCTGAGTTTGAGACTCACGTAGAGGTGATACACTCTCTGCTTATGTGCAACAAGGCGGTTCCGGACAAACACAGAGCCAACTTGACGGGTGTTCTGTTTTTCAAACCACAGTCTCAGGTTTCAGTTAGCACGTATGAATCTTTGAGTTGGCGATATCCTTCTCCTCTACAGTCGGCACGACTACGAATCAAAATTGTCTTCCCTTTATCAGCTTGTTTTATAGTTAGGTCATTCCTAATGCATAATGTATTTGGCAAGCTGTCTCAAATGTTGGTAACAACGTTTTCACGGTACCTGCAAAATTTCTTGTGATATCTATTTCTACAGCGGCAATACACAAGTCAAGGCAACTGTCGTGGTTAGTTTTTGGCGTCAAACGCGCGTTGGACGTTGTTACTTGATTGGGGTGCTCAAAACCTGATCTAAGAAGTATTCACGTGGTCTCAAATTTCTCGCGAAGTTATCGAGGTCTCAGCAGGCTTGGAACTCGCAAAAAAAAAAAAAAAAAAAAAAAAACTCTTGCGGGGCTACAGCTTAGAATGGCAATCTGGGCTAGTTGGTTCATGATAACTTTCAGGGCGCCGAAAATACACAAGGACAAGAAAAGAGACGAAACAAGGCGCACTCGCAACTAGCGTTTATGAAAAAAACCACTCTCTTATATGCTCATGGCAAACAACACAGTCATACTGCACAGTCATACTACATCCGGTGTAGCCCCCTTCCTAAAAAAGTGTGCTCTTTTGCCGATAGTGACACAGACGTGTCACTAATGCAATCCTCGCCTTTTTATTTTATTTCAAAGGCCTCGTACAGCTCCCTCGATATCCGATCGGCGTATCTGGCCAAAAACCTTGTGTCACTGAATGACGGTGTACATGAGCAACGGCTGCAATGCATGGCGAGGTGTCCCGACGGGGTAGCCCGTGTAGCCGCCGCATGTTCGCGGGCGCGATCATTAAAACATCTGCCCGTTTGGCCAATGTACGATGATCCGCATGACATGGGGATTTCGTATATGACGCCTGTGGCACATTCCGTGTACCTGTTGCGGTGCTTCGTATTGCAAGGATCTGCGGACTCACGGGGATTGTTGATTCTGCGGCACAGTCTCGATAGTTTGTTTGGTGCGGAGAACACAATAGGCACATCGTACCTATCAGCAACCTTTTTAAGATTGTGGGTTAGTGAGTGTACATAGGGGATTACCACCGGCCTCACTGCTGCTCTTTCACGGGGCTGCCTCTGTGTGCCTTTAAACTTTTTTTATTAGGGTGTCCGCTACATCCACCAGAACTCTCTGCGGGTAGCCTGCTTTCTGCAACCTCGCTGCCTGTCTCGTGAAGCTCGCTTGAGCGGTGTGTGCACATGATCTTCTTAGTGACGCCTCGAGACAACTAGATGCAATTCCTCTTTTTACAAGTTTCGAATGGGCCGAACTGAACGGAAGGTTGCCCTTCTTAGAGCGTGGCTCATATGTCCAGCATATGTGATTTCTTTCAAGACTTAGCCTAAGGTCCAAGAACTGTAAATGCCCGTTCACTGGCTCTTCATGCGTGAACGACAACCCATCCCCGCATGACCTAAATATGTCAAGCACTTCTTCAACCCCGCAGCTCGGTGCGTCAGCGGGTCTGCCGAGTACAAGAAAGTCGTCCACATATCTGAAGATGCGACACCGGTTCGCGTCGCCCAACCTCTCGGCAATCTTTCTTCCGCACGTACACTTAAAAAAAAATATTGGACAGTATTGGCGCAGCACATGACCCGATGCATATTCCCCTCTTCTGCACATACATCTCTCCCTCAAAAGGCACAAACATGCTCTCTAGGTAAAATGCCAGAAGTTCCAAAAAATGATCAACGGAAATGCCGTAAGAGGCTTGGAACGGTAGAACACCGTTTCGTTCAATGCACTCTCTGACAGACTCAAACAGGGGCTTGTGCTCAATTTTTCGGCGCCCTGAAAGTTATGCTACAGCTTAGTCGTTTAAATTTCTCCGTGTGTTGAGGTAGTAGATTAAGATTCGTGTTATTTATGAAGCCTAGTCCTTGACCAAATACCATTGTACTCATTTTCAGAGTCGTTAAAATGCTTCTGCTAATCATGTCAAATATACACTTATTTGTCTAATGAGATGTGATTGATTCAAAACATGCGAAAAGCCTAAAACAAAGCAGCATACTAAGACCAGGAGTTTGCGTTGATGGAGGTGGTGAAACACTTGACGTAGAGGACCTGTGCCCTCTACCTATAAACCACGCCAACGGCGCTCGCGTATGGGGAAGTTTAGCTTATGATTGCATAGCGTCAGGGTCTCACTTGTTTACACCCAAACTGCAGGTGTTATGGAAAACTCGTAATCTCTTTTTTTGCCTTTTGGTTTAGAACGTTTTTACATCAGAGTAAATGTTCCCTTCTATGATGTATTTTTTTTGGGCTCATCAAAATATGAATCATAAGTGGTGCCACACAGCTGCGTCAACTCGAACAAACAAACCCATTATTCCGAATAACATGCTCGGAATGACGTCATGTTTTGTACTCATTTCGTGTCTTTTTTTTTTTTAGGGAATCATTTCTCAGAGTGACAAATAAAGACGATGCTCGCAGAAGTCTCAAATTCACAATGTTGTTACCCTTCCATTTCCTTCGCTCGTACGAACTGGTTTTAAAAGATCATGTTTTAGCGCTGGGGAAGTCATGTCAGGTCGCCAAAATACTCCCTTTGTTTAAAACACGGAAATACAGGTAGAGTATCTTGCTCTTGCGACAGGGCCTATGTTGTGCCATGTCTACAGCGCGATTGTTTCTTCATGATTCGGATTTTAGTTCAAGTTGAGGTTAGGCTATGTGGAAGATCTTGCATCTTTTATTTTAGGCTGGTTTAACAGCTTCTCGCGATTCAGTTTAAATTGGAAAATAAACCCGTTTATATCCCCAAATGTGTTCATTCATTCTTGAACACTAAGCACAAGGGCCAACCTCCGCGCTTTTACATGTTCGTTTTGAAGACCCACCTTTGGTCCAACATGTCACTGACAAGCTTCCACGATCCAAAGTTCAGTAGTTACGATCTGAGTCCCCTAAAATCACTCACGTAGAGGTAATACACCCTTTTTTTTTTTTAAATGCAACGAGGCGGTTCCGGACAAACACGGAGCTAACTAAATTTTTCGGTGGCCAATCCCGGAGGCTTTTTGTTGTCGCGGTGTCATTACAATAAAGGTCGCCGCGACGGTACTGATAAATTGTGTATGTGCAAGTAGTCTACACTATTAATATTTGATTTTTAGAAAAGTAATTTAAGGCAGCGTTCTCGAGACTGCCAAATATATTCACCACAATTCAAAATTACTTCAATACAATTAATTATTTCTCAATAACTAAATTATGTTGAGAAGCCTTTTGGCGAGCAACTGACTACTTTTCTGCGAAGAGGCATAGTTTCGTGTTTTGCGCTCGAAAGACATTAGTACTTATGGGAACCACATCAGAACCTAGACTCGAAGAGTGGCATATTTATGTGTATAAAATTAGCCCGGAATTGTATCACAATGTCTTAGAAATTTTCAAGTGGGGGACGTTTTACAAAGTGTTCCAGGTTCCACACCGTTAATATATATCAAACTACTGTGTCCCTCTCACCACCTAGTCTGACACGTCGCTGCTCCGACCTCAGAGATGAGTGATGGATGTAGAAAGTACTCCGTGAAAAACGAACGCTGGACGAAGGTGGTATTTTTAATGCGACTCCTCTTGGCATATTCCCATCATCGCGACTCTTGCAATGTTGGCTGCCTTGATCGGCGAACAAAATTCCGGTATCTTCTTCTTGGGACTCATGGAAATGTTTAATGTCAATCGATCGGACGCATTGTGGCCAAATAGTTTAGCATCTGTCCTCGTGAATTTTGCAGGGGAGTAAAGAGATGGACACGGCTAGAGCACGCAGTCGTCCTTTTGTTATTTCACGTTAAAAATAGGTCACCAAGACGACTTGTGCTGTGCATTGTTCTTAGCTTTTACAGCAACTCAGCGGTAAAATTTGGGGGATCGGTGGCCGGGTGTGTTAACGCACCGCAGCTCAGAGCAGGGGTGCGAAAGCTTGCTCTGCAAAACCAAAAGATCCTGGGTTCCATTTTCTCACCAGCCCATATCGATCTGGGTCAACATCGTACCGGCGTGCGGTCGTGTATCATTACTGCACAATGCACGTAGAAGATCTGAGGCCAAGAGAAGTACTGCATTCGCAAAATTTGTCATCAATACCGGAGACAACAGACGCCCATTGTGGATAACTTCCCACAGTCTAAACATACACGCAAAACAACATATCAGTAAGATGTCTTGTGTGAAACACAAGACATCTTAGTGTAAAGTAAGGTGCACCCTGTGAGTGCAAATGGGTGCAAAGGTCATGCTCAAACTGAATACGTCGAAAGCGGTAGATATTCACAATCAAATACAGTCCCCTTAAATGCGTACTCAAGTCAGAGCTTAGTTGCAGATTTTTGTTTCTAACAGAACTATTCGGAGAACACTAAATTGTACAAAAAACTGTAAATTTTACGTATTATCTTCTCGTATTTCTAAAGTGCACTTCCGTTCGTATTCATAGTACAAGGTACTCACGCGAACTACCACCGATTCATGTGGCGTATTACAGAGAAAAGATATAGAAATCGGCCCTACTATAAAGAGCAACTCACATAATCTGTAAATTACCCAAAACGTCATGGTTGTGGTAGCGGTGCTGCGCAACGTTGTATAGCATAGATTGGTCATTGCGGTCAAGTGTTGTTTCTGACGACCATATGGATTAAAACGCAAAAAAGGAGTCTCCAAAAGACTGATATGCTCGTAAGCTAACTTTAGTGGAGGTCGTCGATGTGCAGAAAAAATGCAAAAAAAAAGCTGTTAAGGCTGTATTAACGCAACCATATGTGTCAATATTTGAATGGCGCTGTGCCATCATCAGAATAGTGGCGCAACCGAGTTACTTAGTTCAGAGATTATGTGATTCGCACGTTATGTTTGTTTGATTTGTATTACCATATCTATTTTTGTTTTCTTGGAATACACAGCACAAATAGATGAGGATGCCTTCGGATGCCCTGTTGTACAATCTTGAGCACACTTCAACAAATGCTAAAACATAATTATTTTGTATAAGTATTTACAAGTATATTGAGTGCCAACGCATTTCTCTCCTGGTTGTCATTTTAAATCTAGGTGTCAAATGTCCTATTCGCTTATCTAGGCCTGTCCACAACCCAAAAGCAAATATAACCTGTCACAATCGTCAAACATCGGAAGCATAGGTGCAGTGTACTCAACTGGTAAAT
The DNA here is from genome assembly GCA_013358835.2 of Ixodes persulcatus. Taxonomy (NCBI): domain Eukaryota; kingdom Metazoa; phylum Arthropoda; class Arachnida; order Ixodida; family Ixodidae; genus Ixodes; species Ixodes persulcatus. Next base: position 47,136 of record JABSTQ010006361.1, on the reverse strand, counting down.
ATGACGCAGGAGCGGTGGCCGGAGGGACTGCATGCGTCATCTACCGGCTCACTCTGTCAGCTTATGCCGCCGTTGTTTTCTGGACTTACACTCCCAGCTTCGAAACAATCACCGATACGTGACTCGGCGATAAAAAATAAATAAAAAAATGTCGCTTCTCGATTTTGATTTTTGTTGTTTAGAGAAGGTGACCTTTATCAGAGAAACTGCAAGATCACCGAGATATGGTAGCCCCGATGGTACATGTGTAGGTGTGACTAAACAGAGTGGCAAAAACAACAAAACAAACAAGTAAAAATTTAAAGCGTCGGTGATAAAGAAAGAAACGGGCAGGCCACGGATAATTGTATCAGGGGTCGCGACAATCGCAAGAAGAGCCGCCTTATTCTCTGCCGCATCATTGACTTAATCGCTAGATAGCTCTGATAAGAGTTTCGGTCACCGCTCTCGCGTTATATTTAACAGTCGAGCACACTGTACATTATGCATGGTTTACAAAACCTTTTACATTTACGTTTTATATGAGGGCATCACCAAAATGCCAGTGATGCCCTAAATTTTTTGTTCCAATCCTATATTTTATTACGTGAATAAAAGTGATATATTACAAGAGTGACAAATGACATGGTTTCAAAGAAAACGTCCTATTCCTTCACTTTTTTTCACTGACTCCATCCTCTTCTTCTTTACCGTACCATTACTTTCCTCAGGAAGAACGACGTCTCGTGGTTCAAGGGATGAGAAAAGGCGAAGGGCTCGGGCCTGAGCCAGCGTTACTAGAACAACTTAGTTGGGAAACTGCCGTAGAGCCTGCTTTGAAAAAGTGGCTTCGATCCGTACTCGAGGTTGTTACCTCGAGTACGGATCGCCCCAGGTGGTCGAAATTAATCCTCAGTCCTCCGCTGGGGCGTGACAGATGCCCGTCGTTGGTTTGGCACACAAAACCCCCAAATGTGACTTTTCGTCGGGAGAATGGGTCACGGATTGGTGAGATATAGCATACCGAGCACACTGGCGTTCTTGTGATTGGAGAGTACGATGACGCGACAATTGCCTAGCTTCCTTATCGCGACTTGTAGCTGGCGATTTGTCTGCAGTGTTGGATCTTGGAGTGGAAGTAGAAAATCCAGCATTAGGGCCGGTTCTCTGCCGAGAGTAAGAAGAAAGGCGAATATCCTGTAGGGTCTTGCCGAGAGGAGTTGTAAGCAAATGCGATGTAGGGAAGAGTGGCCTCCCAGTTGCGAAGATCGGTAGAAACATACATGGTTAGCATGCCAGCTATTGTCTTATATAAGTGCTCTGTAAAGCCGCTGGTCTGAGGGTGGTACGCGATTGTTCTTTTGTGTGCAAATGACCAAAGACATAGCTTGTCATCGGCCACTCGGGATGTAAAAGAGCGTCCACGGTCAGCTAGAAATTTCCTTGAAGCGCCTTGCTTGAGGATCACTTATTCTAAAATAAACTTGGCAAAATCGCCGGTCGAGGCCCTGGGCAGAGGCTTTGTGAGAGCATAACGATTGGCGTGATCGATAGCGAAAGCGTTCCATCGGTTTCCGGATGATAAAGAAGGGAACGGGCCGAGAAGATCAACGCCAAGTCGTTGAAAGGGCATGTTTGGTGGGCACAAAAGATGCGGCTGACCCGCTGGCAATTTGAGTGGCATTTTTTGGCGTTGGTAGGCGTCACATGATGATAAATACATTTTGACCAATCGGTACATATCGGTCAAGTACATGTGTTGCTTTGCTCTAGCGCACGTTCGGAAAACATCAAGGTGACCTGAAGATAAAGCATCGTGAGGTTCTTTCAAAACCGTGCTCCGCAAGTGGTTTGGAATAACAGGAAGCCACAGGAGACCGTCAGATCAAACATTTGACCGGTAGAGGACATTGTCACGCATTGAATAAAGTCCCGTAGTAGTTTGCTGAGTTCGTGGAGGTTCTTGGTCAATAATCGTTCGCAGAACGGGTCATGGCGTTGTTATTGGCCTATGTTGGTAAGACAAGATATAGAAAGAATAGGGATCATATGGTGTCGTCAAACGCCGGGTGGGCTTGGTCCGCGGGTAAGCGCGACAAACAATCGGTACCTTGGTGGAATCGTCACGATTTGTAAACATGTACAAATTTATACTCCTGTAGACGGAGAGCCCAGCGTTCAATCACCGAATGTTTTTTTTTGTTTTTTTTTTTATGTGATTAATTAGCAAAAAACGTGGTGATCAGGGACAACTTGAAAAAAAATGGCCGAAAAGGTATGGTCGAAATTTGGCGATCGCCCATAAAAGAGCGAGTCACTCTCTTTCTGAAATAGTGTAGTTGCGTTCGGCCGGGGATAGTGTACGGCTAGCGTCTGCAATTTCTCGATCGTGGCCGAATTGCCATTGTGCTTACACAGCGCCTATACCGTGACCACTGGCGTCGGTGAGTAATTTAGTTGGCGCAGAATTATCGAAGCGTCCCAAGATCGGTGTCCATGTAAGTGCAGTTCGGAGGTTCGGGAAAGAGCATTGTTGGAGGGTGTGCCATGCGAAAGTGTAGTTGTTTTTTCACAGGCTCGGTAAGCGGGAGCAATGAATGCGAAGTTTTTAATAAAGCGGCGGAAAAAGGGACACATTCTCAAGAAACTGCGGACGTCCTTAGAGGATTGCAAGCTCGGTAAGTCCCGGACGGCCTTGATTTTATCAGGGTCTGGCTGTATGCTGTATCTATGGACTAAGTGACACAAAATTCAAATTTGGCGACTGCCGAAGCGGCATTTTGCTGAGTTAAGTTGAAGGTTTGCCGAACGAAAAATATCGAGTGCCTAAGCTATGCGTTGCAGGTGTGGTGTAAATGACGAGGATAATATGATATCGTCGTCCAGGTAGCATAGACAAGTAGTCCACTTGAGGTCTGCAAGAAGACGATTCACGATGCGTTCGAAAGTCGCCGGGTCGTTGCACAGTCCGACTGGCATGAGTCTAAATTCGTACAGGCCCTGTGGAGTGACAAATACAGTTTTTTTTTTCTCTGACAGCTTCAGCGACACTCGTTTGCAACTATGCTGTGCGAAGATCAATTGAAAAAAAAAGTATTCGGATCCGTGCAGACAGTCCAATGTATCCTCAATTCGTGGTAAAGGATACACGTATATTTTTGTTTTTCTTATTGAGGCCACGATAGTCAGCACAGAAACGCCAAGATGTGTGTTTTTTAACCACAGTTACTGGGAGGAAAATGACCTGAAAGATGGCTGAACGATTCCTTTTTACATCTTTTTCTCGACTTCTGTGCCTATTATTGTACGTTCGCTCGCTGAGAAGGTCGGTGGTGAACGGGAGGCTCATTTGCCAGTTTCAATGCTGTGAGACACCAAGGTTGTTTGGCCCAGAGAACGACGCGCAAACTCAGATGTCTTGAACTTCTTCAGATGCTGCTTGAAGTCGATATTTTCTTGAATTGTCCAAGGTCCGGTCTAGTATAGTCGCAGCTTGATCAGCCTGAAGTGATTAAGGTGGGCGTGGAAAAGCGACTGATAACGGATCATCGACGACGGCAGACAAAGTAGCTTTGTGCAGGGGGACGTTAGTTCCAAAGATATTCCGCTTGGTATTGTCTGCGGGCCGCGCCCAATGTTGGTGACAAATAGGTAAGCGGTCAAGTGAGAGATAGAAACGGTAGAAGCTGGGAGGGTGAGGTGTTTGCCTAAAAATATATCTACAGGGTGATACAAGGAGACGCCAGGCTCTTTAAATCGACCGGAAAATTCGGTTTCTTAACCTATCGCGCTACGACTTTGTGCAGCGTTGCCCACAGATGGTGTTTTTTTTTTTTTCTTTTTGTAAAATTTGCAAAGAGCGAACTTACCAGAGGAAAAAGTAAAGAAAGAAAAAGGCTTAGCTCCTTTGGAAACGCAGCGACGCCACCGGTCTGCAAAGAACACGGCGCCGTTTCGCACGAGAGAAAAGAGATGGCGCAAGCGGTCGCGACGCCAACTGCCGCCAACGAACGAGCATACGACGCCGAGAGCCGGCGTCTTTTTTTAGCAGACAATCTTTTAGAATCAAAAGGGGCGCGAGCTTTTTTCATATCAGTTGTTGTTTTTGTTTCTGCGATTGTCGCCCCCTGCGGAACGCGCGCCGCTTTTGAGTCGAAATGATCGTCAACTAAAGAAAGGACGCCGGCTCTCGGCGCCGTGTGCTCGTTTGTTGGCGGCGTTCGTTGCGCCATCTCTTGTCTCCCGTGCGAAACGGCGCCGTGTTGTTTGAAGACCGGTGGCGTCGCTGCGTTTCCATAGGAGCTAAGCCTTTTTCTTTCTTTACTTTTTCCTCAGGTAAGTTCGTTCTTTGCAAATTTTACAAAAAAATGCACCATCTGTGGGCAACGCTGCACAAAGTCGTAGCGCGATAGGTTAAGAAACCGAATTTTCCGGTCGATTTAAAAAGCCTGGCGTCTCCTTGTATCACCCTGTAGGTTGGGCGCAACGATGTAATTTCCGTCCGGGAAGGGCGTGCGGGTAGAGACCTTGATAGAGACAGCAGTAAGCAGTTGAATTCTACAGACGTCTGCTCAACATAAGCGTCCCTAGCAGCACAAGACGTCGTGGAAACGTCGAGAAAAGGTCCCTGACGTCCGTGACGTCCCGCGTGACTTCGATCACGTTTTTTCGACGTTGAGGTGACGTCCTTATATAACGTTCCATTATAGTCCAATCAGGGACGTTGCGACAACGTTGTATTTCAACTCAAACGTCGTCAACGTTCCCACGACGTCGAGGCACGACGTTCAGGCAACGTCCAACGCTCACGTTTCTTTGACGTTGAAGTGAAGTTCATAAACGACGTTCCATTATCGTCCTGTCCGTGACGTGCTGGCGACGTCATGTTTCAACTTCTACGTCGTCATCGTCGCCACGACGTCAAGAGAAGACGTTTTAGCAGCGTCGAACACTCACGTTTCATCGACGTTGAAATGAAGTCCATAGTGACGTTACATTATTGTCCCGTCAGTGACGTTTCAGGGACGTCGCGTTCACACCTAACTGTCGTAAACGTCATACAGGACGCACTGGCAACGTCGACCACTCACGTTTTGTTCAACTTTGAGAACATATTTAAATTACGTTCCATTTTTGTCCTGTCATTGACGCCCTGGCGATATCATGTCACAACCTTTGTTTTGTGTTTTTTTTAGCTTTTCTACCTCCATCTCCAGCCGTAAATCACGTATAATATGCGTCCACTGTTAAAAGCTTAATCACAGCTGTGGTCAAGGTGACACTGCTCAAGAGCCGCAAGCAAAAATTAATTTTTGAGAGCGTCAGGAATTTATTTATTTATACATTAATTCATTTATTTCAAGATACTATTAATTGCACATGGGATTACGCTAGGGGGGCATATACAAAACTCAATGTTCAGTGAAGGAAAAAAAAATATGAAGGCATGTTGGGAATATCATTTCTTTTACATGTGCTTGTTATACTTTTGGTTTGTTTAAAATATTGTTACGGTTCTGATTTGCGAAGTGAAGCCCATGGCGTCTAGAACAAATCAAATTGTGCCATTTTTTTTTTTTTTTGCACGCGCGTTGTCGTCTTCCTTAGGTCCTGGACGCGCCACAGGCGCGTCACCACACAATCTCCTCTCCAGGGCCCGTTTGCTCGAAGCTGGTTAACTCTAACCGCGGTTAAAAGTTAACCGCGTTTCCCTACCTAGGTACCTCCGAATACCTAGCCGCGTTCGACAAACACTCGATGCACAATTTCTCCGTGTTTTATTATGATGCGGTAGCTCCCGCCACCTGCCGGTCGAAACAAACAAATAGCCTTTTAAGAAACTTTTTCACTAGTTTTGTCTTTATTAAGACAAATAAGACCGACATCTTATCGTAGTGTTTTTTTATGAATAATATATATATATATATATATATATATATATATATATATATATATATATATATATACTTTAAAAAATCAAATATTTTGATGCATCTATTATTTCGCCAAACACAGCATAAGTTTGCAGCGTTGATTTCGGATCTGGCAACGGTCTTTATAGATTTGTCAGTGCCCGGTTACTGCCATAGACCCAATGGAGTCGATTTCTGGGTAAACTGGGCGCTCAGCAGCGCTTCCGTGGTCGGAGGCGCTCATTACTGCAACGAATCGGCGACTTATTTCTCTATCGATAGATTGCGAAACTAAAATAAGAAACAATAATCATGTTTATAAAATCGAGCGCAAACGTTTTAATTATGACATTTGACGCTGTCGAGCTAGCTCCAGCGACTTCTTAGCCGTTTGCGAAGGCGAAGCCGCTCAAAATCCAACATGGCGCAGGCCTTCCGCCGTGCCCTGCCGCTGCTCCCTACCGCGGTACCACCGGTACCGCGGTAGGTTTTGGTTGGAAATTTACGGTTCGCGCGTGCCATGCCTCTTGTTATGGCAAAGAATTGTAAGTTCTGCTTCCCTACCTTGTGTCCAGCAGTTGACAGTCCGTTACTTGTCGTCGGCGTCTTCCACGGAATCGAAACAGATGCAGCATTTTTCGCACTCGTTGACGCATTTATTCAGTCGTTTGCATGACAAAGAAAAACAATTTACACTGTCTCTTTGAACAAGTGTTGCTATGCGGAGATAAATTTAATAGTGCGCGCAGTGTCTACGTTAGCAAGAGGTGCTACAGTGAAGATAAAATGTGCGACACTGTTAGCGCGAACACGACATAGTGCTTTTTCACGAGGTTTCGTAAACTCGAATGCAACTATGGCCCGAGAATATCTGTTTTCGCGATTGAAAAGCACAATACAGTCATGTCTCGCTAACATGGTCGATCGTTTCGGTCACGCCGCTATATAGGTCATATTTTCGGGGTCTGATATGTGTCCCCATACAATTGTAACTTCTCACGTTAAATGAAGAAACCCGGAGTTGGGAACGAAATGGGTAAATACATGTTTTTTATGTTTCTATTGCGGTCTCGGTAAAGATAAACGCAAAAAAGGGGGAAAACAAAAGGAAAAATATAAGTGAGACAAAACAGACTAGTAAAGCTCTGGTTACAGAATTTACCCAGAGCTTCACCACTCTCAGATGAGACAATAGTGACTGACAATGGTTAAAATTTTCAGGGGTTTCCAGCCTGAATCATTTGAAGTTTTTTCTCTAACAGTTCGAGATGACAAAAATGAAGAACATACCACCTTCATTGTTTCTTATTTCTGATCTTTGCATTGATTCATGAGTATGGATGACTAACATTATGGAGAATTGTTTTGGGGACTGAAGATGTCCATATTAAAGAGAAAATATTGTGATAGCAGACAGAAATGTTTGTTTCTGTGGCATGAAAACACAATAATTATAATGATTAGAAAGCACAACAAGACGACGGACACAGAAGAAGACAGAGACACAGCGCTGCTTACAACTGAACTTTATTTCCGCTGCAGCTCAATATATATTACCGGCAACAACACAAACCAGTTTGGAAAGATATACAGATACACATCGTAAAAATCATCATAAAAAATAATGAAAAGGCCAACAACTTGTCTGAACTTTTTCTTTCTTATGATGATCTTTTTGTGTGTATATGTTTATATTTCCAAACTTGTTTATGTTGTTGCCGGTAATATATACCGAGCTGCAGTGGAAAGAAAGTTCATTTGTAAGAAGCGCTCTGTCTTCTTCTGTGTCCGTCGTCTTGTTGCGCATTTTAATCATTATGAATCACCAACTTGCCCAACTTTCTACCCTCACCAACAATAAATATAATTTCTGATATGTGTTATATAGAAGCAAACCCAGTGTGAAGTAAATATGCAGCCCTGCCGGAGAATTGTATGCGAACTGCCCTATCGGTGTGGTATGTCTAAAAAGATATTTAAATGGCTATTGGTTGTGTAATCTCAAGAACCAACTGAACATACATTATGATAAAATATCAATTGTTCAACCTGTGTAATAAGACAATAACTCAAACTTTAGTGGGTCAGCTATTGTCCAGCAAAACATGAGTTCTCGAGTAAAGTGGTTAGTTGGGCGAGTTGGTAATGATAGAACATGGTTAAAATTGCGCACAAACAGAAAGGAACAGTAAAGAGGGAAGAGAGAAGAGACAAGCGAAAACTCACAACTCGATGTATTCAATACATCGAGTTGTGAGTTTGCGCTTGTCGCTTCTCTCTTCCCTCTTTACTGTTCCTTTCTGTTTGTGCGCAATTTTAAACATGTTGAGTTCTGGAAGTGTGAAACTCTCTAAGTAGTTTGAATTCTAGCTGCCATAGTTCCTGGTATCACTGGTTGGAAGACACCCGACCTCACCCCTCACTCGCTACCCCCCCCCCCCCCCCCCCACAAAAAAAAAAAGCTGCCCAAAGGTTGTTGGCTACCAGCAGGCTAACAGCTTGTCTGAACAAAGTGGATGCTGAGAGGCTTCTGTTAGTCTATGATTTTGCTCCATAAATATCATGCAAGGAGCAACCTGCTGATGCAGTTCACAACATTGTCCCTCAAGGGCTCAAGAAGCACAGCCGAAAGATTTCATGCCCAGTTGAAAGCTTGTGTCATTCTGACTGCTACATACAAATAAAAAGTTAACACAATGCATTGTTATTTGGGCAAACTTATTTGTTGCTCACTTACAGACCTGAACCAAAATTTTTAGAGACATTCCTTAATACTATGTAGACCTTGCTGTCTGTAGACCAGTTGGGTATTTCTTATTTCTCTTGGCCTCTTCGTGAACTTTCGATACCTGTCACTTGCGCCGTCAAGTCGAACCATGAGTTGAACCAGGTACTCTTGGTGTGGCCACTGAGATCCTATGATGCCCATGGGGTGAACCAGCCACTTCATTGCTCTTTCTCATTTTTACTGTCTGTGTGTTCTCTATCTTCTCAGGATCTGCACAGGATAATGTAAGAACGCATTAGTTTCTTTCGTCTCAACACATACACTTGCAGAAGAGAGACAAGGCTACGAAACATTCCATAGGGTTGTTCCTACTATCCTTTTGTTTTTGTTATCATCCTCTTTGCCCCATCCATTCTCGTTTTAGATTACAGTTGACCGTAGATTAGACTGCATAGATCACTACGGCAGAACCTAGCATGCTGATGGTTACATATTCAGCTTGATAGGTTGGCCAGCAATCAAGTGCACTCCACAAAAAAATGGCCACGGACACTACCTTTTGTTTATTGGGGTTCCCTGTCCCTGATGCTTGTTGGAGTGATTTTCATGCCTTGAGAATCTGTATGGATACACAAAAAACCACAACACATAACGCAAATGTTGCTATTTTATGTGCAACAAACGAGAAAAAGTGCCTAACGTGAGTTTTAATTGTTTTGAGGGGAGTGCGTCGGTAGGTGTAAAAACTTGCGAAAGAATTACACGTAGAAGGACGGAGAGCAGATCTTGGGTTCAACCTCTGCTGTCTGCATTCTGCCCCTCTTTGCGTAAATCTTTCGAGATTTTAAAAGTGCCTTCCGAAGTTAAATTATTTTACTATTCAGCTTTCTAATAATTTCTGAAAGAAATAAAACGTGGCAAACTAGTCGCAGGGCTGTAAAAGAATCTACACGAGATACATCAATAAAAACGGGCAGATATTATAAGATATGAACTCTAAAATATCATAAAACTGGAAGAAGAATATTTATATACTGACTACAATTTTCTCGGCGGGGATCTACACTGCTGTGAACGAAATCGACGAGAGGTAGAAGAGGTGATATTTCGCCAACAGTCTACAGATCATAAAATATTTGCAGCACGGTCTTCATCCGCAAAACCGTGCCAAGAACGCTCGCCGAAATCTGTGCATCGCAATGAAATCACGGTGAAATTTTGTAAATTTCAAAAATGAAACGATATATTCAATTACCTAAAAGAGTACAGAACCTTCAAGTGGTGCAATTTGTGGCTGGAAGATCAGCCTAGGAAAAGTTTCGATTGGGGTGAAAACTTTCAAACTCACCGTCGTCAGTTGGGATCCGAACGAACGGGTGCTTCTTGTCCCCGACGCTACATGGGAACCATTTTGCGTAACCGCACGAATGAGGTAGCTCAAAGACACGAAAAGCTTTCCACTCGCCCGAAAGTGCGAGGCTCGCGCAGTGCGATGATCGAGGCGCCGGCGCTTGACGCACCGAAGGCAAGCGAAAGCGCGAAAGCACCGAGCAGTCCCACGGACGCCTCCACAACGGTCCACTGGTTTCAGAACGCGCAGAGCGCAAGCGCGCATGCGCACAGGCAGCAGTTTCGTTTTAGAAACGCAAGAAACAGAAAAAGGCAAAATTTTGAGAGTGTGATATTGACACGAACTTCAAAAAAAAAATATGTCATATTTTTAAGACTACATAATTTGTATTTAGTGAAATAATATGCAGTCATAACTAGAGGTAAATGAAGTTTGATTCATTATTGTTTTGTTTAGTTTTTAGTAATGAGCGCCTCCGACCACGCGAGCGCTGCTGTACACCTCTATGGTGGCGCCATCCGTGTTCCGGCCGCGCAACTCGCTCTGTGTCCGGGGGTTGCCCTAGTCCATCGTAGGGTGAGACGGAGTATATAGCCCTCCCGGTGAATGTTTTACGGAGCTGGAAGGCTGCGCCCTGGCAGTCCCCACTTGAGGTGTTGAAGTTGTTTGGCTGCAGCCTGTGGCAAAGTAAACGCTTGCTGGAGAGCTGCGAGCATCCCCACAACCATTGAACGTAGCTTTCGTACTTATTTTCGGTTTCTCAACTAAAGAGTGCAGAAGAAATGCGTGAGATGTGGTGGTTTCAATATGTGAACATGATTTACATGTTCACAAAGCATTCAGCATCCTAAAAAATCCAGCCTATCACGCTCAGACCTGCCTCAAATGGGGAACGATGGAAAAGATAAATCTGTACCATGCGCGGTAAACCTTAGAGCTAGACAATACATGCCTGGGAGAACAGCAAAACGCGCCTATGTCGTGTTCGCGCTAACAGTATCGGGTATTGTACGGATGCCGCTAACGATCAGTACAAGCAGAGTAAGTCAGTAAGTTTAATAAACAAACAAAAAACTTTTTATAGCTGAAAATTTGTAATTTTTACACAAGCGATTCGGCAAAGAGTGCAGCTACTGGGCACCAACTTACGTGGCATCAATCTGTTCTTGTACATTAAAATCAGCAGACCCTTGCGTTAAAATGTCAATTTGAGTGTGCGCTAGCTGCGTCACGCAGAGTAAAAGACAAGTCCACTTCTTAAACATGTTAACAACACCTCCATTCGCCAGATAGACATTTTGCCAGTTCGCTTTATTACTGCTGGTTTAAAGTATTACATAGTCAAACAATTTGATACTCTGCCAAATTGTTTGTATAAAAACAAATTTCCAGCTATAATTTTATTTTATTTTTAGAATAAACTCATTGATTTGCTCTTATTATGTAGAGGTATGCGTATTTTACGCGACACTGTTAGCGCGAACACCACATTGGCGCTTTTTGCTATTTTTCCCCACCAATGTATTGTCTAGCACTAAGATCTACCGCCTAAATTGGATACTCGAATATAACAGTTTTGTAAACATGATTAACTTCTAAGGAGAAAAAAGAAACGGGAAAACCGGTTCTAGTTGTTCGTGCTAACTGCGTGGCGGAGTGTACCTATAATGCTTTCACAAATGTGGAATTACAGCCCCGTGACATATTAAAAAGGGGCTGATTTTGCATTAGTTTCTTGAACACTCCAAATAATACTTTGAAGTAGCAGCCGGTGCGATAGCACCGATAAAAGTAAGGTCGAACAATAACACGGCACGCTGAACTCCCCAATAGGGGTTTTAATAGGGAGTCTTTGTAGACCGTTTTCCCCACCTCCGCTGCGCTCTCTGGAACGAAGACGCCACTACTGCGCATGCGCGGAGCTATAGCCTTGCCTGCAGAGTCCCGGATCTCGATGCGGGTTGCGGAAAGCGTTGCGAGACACCAAAAACGATCTACGAAACCTCCCCAATGTTGTGTTTTCCACTCCGATATTTATTGCTTGGTAGAGAATGCACACGGCAAGGCTAGCTTATATATCGTTGCGAACGGTTATCGAAGAGCTATAAAAAACGATCCACTAAAACTTCCTAACATCAAAACCCACACTCGCTGTACTTTCAACTGATGTGGCTGTTGGTATCTGTGAATATAAATTTCATCCACATTTCGTTGGCCATCATATCGCGCGAGTTAGGCGCACAATAATTTGGGCGCGCTCTACGAAGACAGAAATCCGCTAAGATGCACGCCTTATCCATTCACCTTTTCCATCGTACCCAATTTCAGGCAGGTTTGACCGTGATAGGCTGGCTTTTTGAGGATTGTTGAATGTTTTGTGAACATGTAAATCATGCTTGTATATTGAAACCACCCACATCCCGCGCATGCGTTCTGCATTCCTTATTTGAGAAACAACCAAAGCCTAGCCCTCCAGTTGGATCTTTTACGAAGCTGGAAGGCTACGCGGCCCTCGCTGTCACCTAGTCATTTATTTATCCATTTGCACTATCCTCGGGGCAATGCGGCGTTTGAGAGGGGAGTGGGTGCCAAATCATAATGCTGAAAATGGCTTCACAAAATCTGATGCGGTCCTCGATGGTAGCGATGTCTTCAGCAAGGTCATTCCAGTCCACAACCGCGTCGGGAGAAGAGCGTTTTGACGTGCTGTGGAAAAATATTGAGGCCGAGCTATTTTGTTACAAGGATCTAGCCTTGCCGAAAAATAGGTTGGTGGTGAGAGAATATACTGATTTAGCACTGGTGAAAACAAGAGTGTGCAGAGCTGCAAGTTATTTGAGCTGTTATTCGGCCGTAACCTGTGGCAAAGTAAATTCTTACTGGAAAGCTGCGACGCATCCCGGCACCAATTGAAGATACTTTTCATACTTATTCTCGGTTTCTCAAATAAGGAGTGGAAAACGCATGCGCCAGATGTGTTGATGTCAATATGTGAGCGTGATTAACATCTTGACAAAACATTCAGCATCCTAAAAAAGCCAGCCTATCACGCTCAAGACTGCCTCAAATGGGGAACGATGGAAAAGATAAATATGTACCAGGCTCGGGCATCTTAGCTGATCTCTGTCTTCGTAGAGTGCGCACAAATTATTGTTTGTCGAACTCGCAGAATATGATGGCCAATGAAATGTGGATGAAATTTATATTTACACGTCCCAACAACCACATCAGTTGAAAGGGCAGCAAGGGTGGGGATATTAGAAAGTTTTAGAGGACCGTTTTTAGCTCTCTGATAACAGTACTCCACCATACTATATAAGCTAGCCTTGCAGTGAGAACTCCTTTTCGAGCACAGATATTGGTGCGGAAAACACAGTATTAGGGAGTTTTCGTAGATCGTTTCCGCTGTCCCGCAAAGTTTTCCGCAACCCGCTACGAGATCCGGGACTCTGCAGGCAAGGCTAGCACCGCGCATGCGCAGTAGTGGCGTCTTCGTGCAGGAGAGCGCAGCAGAGGTGGAAAAACGGTCAACGAACACTCCCTACTAAAACCCCTATCGGAGAGTTTAGCGTGTCCTGTTACTGATCGACCTTGCTTTTATCGGTACTATAGCAAGGGCTACCACTTCAAAGTATTATTTGGAGTCTTCAAGAAACTAAAGCAAAAAGAGCCCATTTTTAACATGTCACGGGACTATAATTTGTGCTATCTGTCATGATCAAGTAGTTTTCGTCCTCTTTGAGACTCATTTTTGTCCGGCATGCTGGATGGTCTGGCCGTGGAGAGGGGGGGGGGGGGGGGGGGGGGGGGCGGCGCAGCTGCCTTGTCAAGCGTGCCGATGCTTTTTGTGGAGGCCCCCCAGACCAGGGTGTCGAACCGAAATGTTTTTCGTTCCGGTTTTCGTTCCGGTTCAGGTAAAACGGTTCAACTCCGGTTTAACTCCGGAGTGAAAAAATAAAGGTTCAAACCGGTTCGAACCGGTTCGTACTCATATGCTACAAAAACAATTGACGACAGCGAAATATAAACTATGCATATTTTATAAAAGTGTTACATATAAAAAGCGGTCTCACATTACTGTGTGGAACGAACGAGCTAGTGCTGGGGCACCTCGGGCCGTGGGTGAAAGCGCAGTTCAATGTCAGGCAGCTGCCAGAAGAGGCAGGACGTCGTCAAGAATATCCGGGAAAAAAACGGCAGCTCTGAGACGATAGAATGAACTTCAGTGCAGAAAAGGCTCGCTCCACGCTGATTTGTGTCGCAGGCAATGCCAGGGCTACTTGCGTCGATGCGCAGAGTTCTGAATGGCGCTCCCGTCTGTCTTCCCAAGACTGCAACACGTTAGCGTCCTCCTTGCCTAGCATTTCCAGGAGGCATGCTATATAAAGTGGGCTACTGGTACCTCGAACGTGCACGCCAGCCTCAACCTCTTTTTCCTTGAAGAGCGCTTCCAGGGCGTGTTCCGGATCTTCTGGAGCCGCCACAGCTTAAAAAGACAAGGTAGAATCTTGCTCGCATTGCTGAGCTGTGATCAGCCACCAAGTCTGTCAAATGCAACGTGGTCCGGTATTTTTGATCAGGGGGGAGAAGAAGGCGGTTGCGGGGATCCATGTACACTGCTGCACAAAAGACATACGTGTCAAGAAGATGTCGCTCCCACTTTTTCATTGACTGGACCAAAGTCTTTGCTAACGGCGACGATATCTTGGAAGTGTCCATGGAATATCTCAGCCATGCGCCCTGGAAATCTCCTACAGTGAGCTGTTCCTGCTGCAGTGGCTTAGTCGCCACTTCTGCCGGGCAAAGCAATACTGCGAGCGTTTCGACTTCAGCCCATACGTCTTCAGTCGATCTGGAGCTTTCTTCTTTTGAGAGCAACCCTCCAGCGAAGCCTCTTAGTTCAAGTAGCCTGGTGAGTATATGCAGCGTGGACATCCACTGGGTTGGACAATCAAGCATTTGTTTCTTCAATCCTAGCTTCCTGATCAGGGACATAACACATTGGACACATAGTCTCTTAAAGGGGCCCTGCAAAGACTTTTTTACTGGTTTTTAATTTGCACCGAACCTGAGCGCACTGAACGTAGTAACTTGATGGAACGTTTCTTTTCTCGGATTTCGCTTTATTTTAAAAGTTATAGGCAAATTAAAATTAAAAAACAAGCAAAAAACAACCCCCTTCATGACGTCCTTGGTTGCTTGAGTGGCCGTGAACTAGAGGAGGGGTAATGAGCTCAGTGAGCGCTCACGGCTGCCGCACTCCTTGTCGACGGCTCGAGAGGGCGCCACTAAAGCTTGTTCTGGATAGGCTGATGAAACGGGCAGCCAGGGCGGCCCGCATTGCATTTGCTGCGCGATTAAACATTAAGTCAGCATGACACTTTATTGACCACAAACGACAGCAAACACGGGGTAAACATCAGTTCAGAACGGGAGCCACTTTGCGCTGCCATACCGCCAAGGGGCCAAACCGCGAGCCCAAAGCTGCTCGCCGAAAGCCTTCGGAACGCTCGGAACCGGTCGGATCCTCGACTGCAGCGCCGCCGCGTACATCCAGGACCTTTCTACGCTCGCCGTCCGTCGGTGCCTGATCCCACTACACCTTTCTAGTATGCGCCGCCTTTTCCACCGCTTGGTGGCGGGTATGTCGACGGGTCATTTCTTGTTTCCGTACTTTATAAACTGCATTTGTTTCTTTTCTGATCTAAAATGCTGAACAAGAACTATTTTTATAAATACTTCAAACGGCTCGCGCCCCTTATATTTTTTTATTTCGACTAAAAAGAACCTTTTAGCGGCTCTGACCAGTAGTAAGCCCAGGACCAAAGTCAGACGTCACATTTCGCGCACTTTCGGCGACGCGAGTCGCCCCCGTAGGTGGAGGAGGCTTCCGCGTCGTCCGGTTAAAATATGACGCACTGATATTTAGTTACTCTCTCCGTGCCCGTTGGCTTGCCCGAACCCCAAGAGACGTGGAAACCGCAAAAAAAGGTAGACGCTTAAATACGATTGCCGGGCCCCTTTAACAAGCGCACGCTTTCTCTGGTTTGCGCAAAAATATTTTTTTTGTTACATTTTCGGTTGATTTTGTGAGTTGCTGTGTTTTTTGCCACGCACGTTTCACGCGACCTGACTTCGCGTATGAACCGAAAACCGGATGAAAAACATATAGGTTCCGCTTCGGAACGAAAAAAAATTATTTCGTTCCGGTTCAACTCCGGTTCGAGTGAAAATAACGGTTTTTTTAGGTTTTCGGTTTACGGTTCGGGTTCGGTTCAATACCCTGCCCTAGACAACTGTATTCCTTGACGGTTGTCTGAATAAACTTTGATTTGATTTGATTTGATTTGACACTGTAAATGCATTACAGCTACACTCCACCACGCACTTTGCACGAACAAACGAGCACCGGTTTTCCCGTTTTCGTTTTCTCTTGAGAAGTTAATGATGTTTAGAAAACTGTTTTATGAGAATATCCAACCTAAGTGGTAATAATAATAATAATAATAATAATAATAGTCTTTATTAATCAAAATCAACAGTACAAAATGTCAGGTCTGTCGAAGCCGGTTAGGGTTTGTGTGGCAGTTGAAGCACATTCTTCACAACACAAAATACAACACAGAAATCAGCGACTGGTACTCAAAATTTAGAACGCTTATTTATATCATTAAACAGTCTCTTAACATTCTTTTTAAGATGATGATTCGATCTGGAAAGAAATATAGAGTCAGGTAACGCGTTGAATATTTTGGGTACATAAAATTCCCTAATGCTTTTCCCGTAGCGACTATATATACGTGGGACTTCAAAGCGAATATTACACCTTGTTATACGTGGTGCAACTCTTTGAATTATAAAGTCCCTGTTCCAAAAGTAGTGCTGAACGACAGTTTGTAAAAATAGTGAATAAAAACAAGGTAACTGAAGCGAGGCGAAGATATTGTCACTTGAACATAGCGACAAATTGTAGGAAACACTTTTCAACATCCCCTTCGAAATACCATCGATTCTATCGTGCCATTGCAGGGTACAATTAAAAAAGAGAGCAATGCCGTATCTGAGCACCCTATAGGCCAGAGAATGCATTATCAACTTTCTCACTGCAAACAGAAGAATCGCTTTTAAATTGTAAAGCTTGTAAAATTGTAAATGAAACACTTCGGAGACGCTTCGGCAGATCTTAGTGCTGGACAATACATCGCTGGAGGAAAAAAGCAAAAAGCACCTATTTGGTGTTCGCGTTTAACAGTGTCGCGTAATATACGCATACCTCACATGATCAGTGTAAATCAACGAGTTTATTGTAGAAGGAAATTTGTTTGTTTTTTTTATTGCAGGAAATTAATTTTTATACAAGCAATTCGGCAAACGGTGTCAGATTGCTTGACGTAGATAATATTCTAAACCAGCAGTGCTATAGAGCGTACTCGCAAAATGTTTATCTGGCATAGTGGAAGTCTTGTTAAAATGTTTGAGAAATGGGCTTGTCTCTCACTCTGCGTGACACAGATAGCGCAAACACAATTTGACATTTAAACACAAGGGTCGTGCAGATATTAGTGTACAACAACAAACTGATGCCACGTAAGTTGGTGCCCAGTACCAGTACTTTTTTCCGAATCGCTTTTATAGAAATGACAAATTTTCAGCTATAAAAAACACCAAAAACCTTTTTTTGTTTGGTCTAATAAATTTTATGACTTACTGCGGCCGTACATTACTCAAAACTGTTTGCTTTTTTTTCCCCAGCTGTCTATTGTCTAGTTGTAAAATCTACCGCTTAGGTTGGATGCTTGCCTTAACAGTTTTCTAAATATCATTCACTTCTCACAAGAAAAAAGAACGAGAAAAATCACCGATTGTTTCTTTGTGCTAACTTCGTGGCGCTGTGTAGCTACGTTTTTAAAATGTCAAATTACAATCCTGTGCCATGTTAAAAATATGAGCTGCTTTTGCTCTAGATTTTTGAAGACTTCAAAGAATTATTTGAAGTTTCAGCCCGTGCTATAGCACCGATATAAGCAACACGACACGCTAAACTCCCCAATATTGTTTTAATATTGCGTTTTCCGCTTTGATCCCCGTGCTCGATTAAAAATGCTCACCACAAGGCTAGCTTATGTATCGTTGTAAAGTACGGTTATCAGAGGGCTAAAAACGATCAACTAAAGCTTCCTAATATCGACACTCATCCTTGCTGCCCTTTCAACTAATGCGGTTGTTGGAAATTTTAATCCACAATTCGTTGTCCATTGTATCTTGCGAATTAGGCACACAATAATGTGTGCGCGTCGTACGAAAACAGAAACCCGCTACTAGATACACATTTACCTTTTCTATCGTTTCCTATTTGAGGCATGTTTGAGCGTGATAGGCTGGCTTTTTGAGGATGCAGAATGTTTTAGGAACATGTAAATCATGCTCACATATTGAAACCACCACATCTCGCGCATGCGTTCTGCACTTCTTGTTTGAGGAACCGAGAATAAGTGTTCTCGGTTTCTCAACCGGCGGAAGAATATTTTTTGCAGTTTTTAAGTTTTTACGCTGGCTAGATACAGGGGGCCTTGATATAGAAAAACGTTATTTTTTATGATATATATTATGTCTGATTATTTATTAAACCAGTCATGAGACTGTTACACGAAACCAAGCTAAAGTTCGCCAATGTCAATGGCTGGTATCCTGCCGCTACGTATGACGTCACATCAGGTATGGGAACGTCGGTTTTCCTGGCAGCTATGAACGCCGGCGTTTGATTATGAACTTCGATGATTGCTTTGTATTTTGTTTCTTTTTGTGTTCTATTTTAGGCTGCCTTATGTTAAAATACGTTTCTTTTCATAGCAAAATCTCACGACTTTATCGGGATATGACGCGAAAATAACCGCGTGCTTCGAGCAACTGATAGTGAGATCCTCGGCTAGAGTTACCACTCCTTTTTGAAGACGATTGCTGTTGCTGTCCAGCTGTCCATATTTTTTTCGGTATCTGTGACTGAGCAATGCCATGAATAGTAAAGATAATCCGCAATTTCAAGCTATTATATGCCTGGCAGCCTCAACGCTACGACAGGTGTCAGTGGACTACTGTATGACGATTCCGTGACTGCGAATGCGACTGTGCCTTTGTCTCAGGATGTAAGCGTATCTACAATTTTTTTTTTATCGTGTTTGTGACTGAAACTGAGTTTGTTTGCGAACCAGTGACGGCCAGGAAGAGCTCGTCCTTGGAAGGAAGATGTCAATCGCGCGGCACTTGTGTGATGTCCAACATCGCCAGCCCATCCACTGCACCCAGTGTGTGTGTGTGTGTGTGTGTGTGTGTGTGTGTGTGTGAGTGTGCGTGTGCGTGTGCGTGTGCGTGTGTGTGTGTGTGTGTGTGAGTGAGTGAGTGAGTGAGTGTGTGTGTGTGTGAGTGAGTGAGTGAGTGAGTGAGTGAGTGAGTGAGTGTGTGCGTGTGTGTGCGTGCGTGCGTGCGTGCGTGCGTGCGTGTGTGTGTTTGTGTGCGTGCGTGTGTGTGTGTGTGTGTGCGCGCCGCGTGTGCGTGTGCGTGTGTGTGTTTGTGTGTGTGTGTTTCTGTGCGCACGCGTGTGTGTGTGTGTTCTTTTCTTGCTGCTAAGCAATATTCCCGAAGGAAGGAAAAAACAAACAAACGTGAAAATAAATAAAAGTCATGAGCCATTCCACTCTGTGAAGGTGGATGACCAGCTAAGCTGTTTAGCACATGGCACAGACCTTCCCCGAGGAGCCGGAGGAAACTAGACACGCACGATGGGACCGCCACCCTGCGGAAAGTAGACACGAGTGACGGGACCGCCACACCGGCAGAGTGGAAGGACAGGAAACTAGACACGCAAGCACTTGGAACGACGACAAAGAGGGCGATGAGAGCGTAGACATGGCAGATGCGGGTCTCACGGCGGCAAATCTTTGAGAATCCTTTATTATCTACCTGAGAGTCTTCTGATCTTGAAAATGGTGAGTATTAATAACTAATCTACTGAATAGGCATATTGCTAAATTACCCAAGCATCAAGGAAAATGCAGGAAATGGTGTTCCAGGCATCGCACGTGTCGGCATCTACAGCAGTCTAAAGCAAAAGCCTAAAACATATGGCATCTTGAACGCGCGATTGTGGTTATTTGCTTCGAATCTTTTATACGGGGAAAGCGTGCGCGTTGCGGCGGTGCGAGCGTAGAGTTTTTAGTCACTGCACACGAAAAATACACGGAACCTTAGCCATAAACAGCTTCGCTGTAAAACAAAAAGCTCGAGGTACACCTAAGCACTTCTTATGAGTTGTGAATGCGAAAGCATGCACGCCGCTCTTCCGCTCCCTTCTGTCGTCTGCTTCGCACTTGTGTCGACAGTCGAGCGCTCGCGCTGACCTTGGGCGTGGAGCCGCTGCCTCGCGGACAAGCAGCGCCATGGGGTGAGCGGTCGTTGAAACCAGTGTTGGAACTAACGCGTTACAAGTAACGGCGTTACTTGTAACGTGTTAGTTTTTTTACTAACGTACTCGTTAGAATCCTAAATGAGTAACGAGCAATGTCGTTATTATTTTACGGTATCTCCTAGGAAATTACGTTACCCGTTACTCGTTACTTTTGATTAAAAATGGCCGCATGATTGTTTGAAAGCAAAATAATTTTTATTCTGCGCACTACAAAAAGTGGCAAAGAAACCATAAACAAAGCTATGTATACACGAACTCAACTCTGTGACGTCACGGCGCGGTGGTGGCGCGTCGGTCGCACTTCCGGTCTGGGGCTGTGGGCAGGTCCCCATGCCAGACGTGTATTCCTGCGTTGTTGAGTAAAACTATACGCACTCCGGAGTGCACTTCGAACGGAAATGGCTATACGCACTCCGCTAAACTCGTATAAAACGAATGGTCACAGCGACTTCCCTAAGCTGTGGCATGGCGTAGGGGTTAAGACGTCCGCTTTGTACGCAAGTGGACGTGGGTTCGATTCGCGGTGGGCCTACTTTTTTTTCTGGAACATTTTGTTTTGTCGAGGCATTTGGCGATATATTTACGACATTTCTTTTAGCGATGAACACTAAGAAAACCGAATGTTGTCGCCGAAACTTTGCAGAACTAAATGGTATGGGACTCCCTTTCCGGAGGTGCGATCGGGGACAGCGGGGGTTGCCGGCTGGACGCCGCGAAGCGGCGTGTACTGGTTACGTTTTGTAATTAGCAGCCGATACTGTCGCCGCGAAGCGGCGTGAACGCAGGCGGGGGGCTGTGTTAACGAGCTCCCCAGTGATACACGCGCCGTTCGAAAAGGATGACCCAAATGGCATGAGATCTCCGCGGTGTGCGTATAGCCATTTCCGACCTAAGTGCACTCCGGAGTGCGTATAGCTTTACTCTGCGTTGTTTTGAAAGGAACCAGACAAAAACCTGCCTTCTCGTCAAAACGCCGCGACTGGGGCCGTACCAAAAGTGTCGAGAAAGGTTTGAAGATCAGTTTTCACGTGCTCGGTTCGTCCGAGAATCTGGATATGTGCCGTGAAAAGGGAAAAGCAGACGCCGTCGGACAACGATTGCTAGGGCGAGAATCACTTTGGGTTGAATTCACGGATACTTGTGGTCATCAGATTTATTTGTTTTGTTCCAACATGAACGCCAGAAAACCGTCAAGTTGTGCGGACCACCTGCGGACTACGTTCAGTGCGTCTTCAAGTTCAAACGACAGCCTGATCGTTCGAACTGTCGTCTGCTATTTCAAACGTTTCTGCTTGTCGTCTGCTCTCTTAGACGACGCCGGCCCGTAGACCAAACGTTGGCCCGGTACTTGCGATCAGAAGTAAGTGCAGGCCTCAAAAGACTTAAATTTGCAGGTTGGTAAGCAGGCTCGATGTAAACAGTAGATACAAGGAGATGTTGATCATAGTTACCAGTGATTATCACCGACTTGTTATGCCTAATTCAGTTGGTCCGATTCTGCTTGCAATTTTCAGTATCGACGTCGACCATCTCAGCTACGGTTCACGCTTTTGCAGCCCGAGTGGCGTCACGACTGAAAATTGCGAGCGAAATCTCATCATGCGAATCAGGCTTTAGCGTACATACTGCGGCGTCCACGCGGAATGAATCGCCACATGTCACATTATTCACGCGAATGTTTGCGGTGTAACGAGCCTCGGTAATTTCGCTGACGCCGCTGAAGATAGTCAGACATCGCCAGGAAGACGTAGAATCAACAATTCGAACGTGAAAAAGGGCAGGGGGACTCGCACCGACGCCGACAACATCGCATTTCAATGGTTTGTTTATGGGCGACGGCGAGCTTCTTGCCCACACCCCCATCGCGCATGCGCGGCGCCGGTGGCGTCCGCTAGGGGCGCTCCGGTTTGTTTGTAAACATGAGTTGGTGTATAAACGGCGTCATTTCAAACTCCCTCGGAAGACGCTTTCAACGCTCCCACGACCGGGCCCAAAAGGCGCGAGATTATCCCTGCGCCGAACCCCCAAGCGTCCTTGGTGCAGTCTTTGTATCGAAGCTACTAAGATAACCGTCGCCGTGCCTTGAAGGAGCAGCCGTCGCGACGGAAAGAGACACCCGCTCATGCCTGATTCACACGGCAGCCAGGGACCCCGGAACCGGGGAGGGGCAACGGGGGCTTGAGCACCCGCTGACATTTTCCAGGGGGTGCTAGGCAATATGCTGAGCCCCGTGCATTTGGCTCAAGGCCTCCCTCTCCCCCAGGGCCGAATTAAGGTACGGGCTAAGGGGGCTGCAGCCCAGGGCCCCGAGGGGCACCATGCTAAACCACGAAAATTTGAAAAAAAAAAAAATGCTAGTCGGTTTCAGTTTTGAACAGCTCAGACCTAAAGGAGGAACGAAACTCAGAGGAGTCCCTGGGCCCTGGCTTTCTGACGTCGTGCCATCCCCACCCCCCTTTCCCCCACCCCTTTTTTTTTTCTTCGACGGGGAAACAGGGATGCCACAAAGTTAAGGCCCGTTCACACTCTTGCGACTGAGTAAGACCGAGAGAGACCAGACCGGTTTTTAAGCCTCTTGCGATCTCTTAGGACCAGCTCCGATGCAGCGCATCCGAAGTCGCAAAAGGCTTAAAAACCGATCTGGTCTCTCTCGGTCTAACTCGGTCACAAGAGTGTGAACGGCGCATTACATTCTCTAGACGGGCTGGTGTTTGTGAGCTCGTTGTAAAAAACTGTGCTACAGCAACAAAATGTAAGCGTTGCGTTGCCTCCCACCGCCAGCGTCGACAGCAAAGCTGTCGACGCTGGCGGTCTCTTTGAGGTCTCCTCTAATTGAAACCAGACGGAAGGACGGCCACGGAGTTCTCTATTGTGCTGGGGCCCCCTTGACGTGTAGTACGGAAAATGGTGTTGGAAGGCAAGCAAGTGTTGCCGAAGGCTACACGGGCAACATACATGCTACACATTATTTTTTGTATATTTTTGGTCTTTTAGCCTAGTGTCATATGAAAGGTTTCCTCCGAAATGACAAGTTTAAGACAAGCAAAAAGAAATATTGGTGAACCTTCCGAAGCATTCCTTTCTGACCACTAACAGACGTTTCAAGGAGCCGGCTCTTGATATGTCCCCCAAAAGTTTTCGAGAGGCAGTGACTGCAAGCAACTGCTCTGGAGCTTGTGTTTGATCTCCCAGTGCGAGACATCTTTTCTGCCATCGAGTGATATGATCGCTGCAACCGATGTGGTGATCGCTGCAAGTGTTTTACGAGCCTCTGAGGTATGGCTTCTTATTCTTAGCTTAGTGCAGGGGTGGCCAAGCTGCGGCTCTTTCCGTGTTAAAGTGCGGTTCGATGCTCCCTAGTATACCTAACACCCCCCCCCCCCCCCCTCAAATCCCCCTTTTTTTCTGCCTTTTCTTTTTCAGGCGGCCCTTGGAAGTTTAGTGGTTTTGTTTGCGGCTCTTAGGCCAAGTCAGCCTGGCCACCCCTGGCTTAGAGTAATACGTCTAACTGGCTGTGAAGTTCTAAATTACTGAACTTAGAAGAAGCAATACCATTTCCACAACTAATTGAAACAATTTACCTTTAAAACAGACAGTATGTAGGAGAGGAGTTTAAAAATACCTCCTTGATCTTCATGAGAGATACCCGTGAATGTGTCCAAAATGACAGTGGTTGCTATATTACAATCACATTCAATCTTAATTATTTCTTGTATTATTTATATGAGAAGTCTGTTAGTTTGGGACACGAGAGTTCAGTTATTAGAAGAGGGTGGACGAGGCGGAAATACTTTGACCACCAAGATTACTTTGTTGTATGTTTTGCTCGGTCTGGGGTAAAGTACAACTAAAAGGTACTTCAAGTAAAGTAGTAAGTACACTGGGTGCAATGTACTTGAAGTAAAGTACTATAAATACAATGTACTTCCAAAGTAAAGCACAAGTATTTTAAAACAATCTTTCATGATGTCCTTTCATTCCCCTATACAGTGATTTTTTTTAACTGGTATGCGTTGCCCAGGGGTAATCAGTGGTGCATGACCTATTTTCAAAAACAGCGGCGAATATTAGATAAAGCCAAATGGCCATAGAGTAGTTATTCTCAGGAATAGAGCCAAACTCAGAAGTCCCGCTTCTGAATTCGGCGCCGCTTGCACTGGTTTGTTGCACCCAAAGGGTTAAATGTACTAGAAGATAGCATGACATCAGCCCCGTAGCTTACCCAAGCAATCTTCTCACAGAGGAGTGTCCTTTCCTTAATGAAAAAAAAAAACAGTGAGTGCGCAACCGAGCTGGTGATAATTAATCATAATGTGACACCTGAGATTAGGGTGCGAAAAAATTAAGGAACTTGCAAGTCGAAGGAAAAGAAAAAAAGAGAATGTCTCAAAACTTTGTGGCGTTCTCTGTTGTCTTTTTCTTCGATTTGAAAGTTTAGTTTTTCCGCACCACAGTCTCAAGTGCTACATTATATTTAATTTTGCTCTCCTAATATTTTAAACCTCTTCGATTGCGCTGACCTACCGAGAAGTAGCGAGAGTTCAAAAAGCTACGGGAAAGCTGCCCCCAGAACAAACAGAGCGATGCATCGTCTGTTCACGTTTCTGCTGAGAGTAGAATATCTCTCCCAGTATTTCTTCGAAGTTGACACAGCATCATTTCGTGATACACATTTAACAAAATCAAATTTGGGGAATGTACTTTGAAGTCGGGAATTGTACATTCCTCGGAAAGTACCAAAAAAAAATACTTTAAGTACAAGTACATACTCAAAGCATGTACTTCAAGTAAAGTTCAAGTTTCCTAAACCCACTTGAAGTAGTACTTTAAGTACAATGTAGTTAAAGGTTTTGCTTTATTGTTCAAGTCAGTAATTAATGGGGTCATGAAACGATGTCAGGTTGAAATGTTGATGATTTGAAGGGGCGTGCTGGTCCTAGTCTGAATTTATGGACACACGGTATAGGTAGTGATAAGAAACCTTCTATAAACAGTAAAATATTAGTAATGGTTGTTTTTTCAATTTCAATTTTTCTTCACATCCCCCCCCCCCCCTTTTATTTCGATCGCCAGCCCCCTTATGAAAAATACACTTCCGGGGTCGCTGACGGCAGCGTAAAGGTACCTTTAGCACAGGTACCTGTAGTAAAGGGAGCTGGAGATCGTAATCATACGGCGCATAAAGGTCCCTTTCGCTAAGGGAGGTCCTGTGTTAAAAGGAGCTTGCCAAGCTCCCTTTACAGCTACAGGGAGCAGCCTCAGACCCACGAACTCAAAATAAAAATCACAGATATATAAATATATTTTGTTTAATGCATTATAACAAATTGAATATATATGAGTAGCAAATTATGAAATGATTGGGAACACAAATGTGATGGAAGAATATATTAACGAGAAACGCATACTCCAGCTAGCAGGTAGCAGCGGCGGCACGTGCAAAACAATGTCTGCTACGAACCTGAACGTGATGGACCACTGCGAACTCTTTTTCGAGGTTGTAGACCAGTCGCCCGACTCTCCCCCCAGGACCTTCTATCCCCGCCGTCGTCCACCCCTTCAAATGTCGTGACTGCCGTAACCGTGAGACTCCAACGTGGTCAGTTTCTGCCGGGCACTATTTAGCTACTTCAGTGAGAACTTTGCGGGAAAATGGAGCTGCTAAACAGAAAAAGGTCGCACACCTCGCAATGGAAACTCGTAAACGCAGATGATTCAGCGCCAGTGTGGCCAGACGGGTCGGACGTTTTAAAGCAAGGCTCATTTAGGTGCGCCCTTAGACTAGAGAAAAACAAAAATTGCCGCAAAAGCGAACACGAATGTTATTTAGGTTTTAAATGTGATTTTTCACACACCATAATCAAGAACTGGGCGTCAAACCGATTTCAAGGAATAATTGTTTATCACGTGTCCCATGGCGGTTTAGCAGGAATGCAATCGATATCAACGTAAAGTGCTCCGTTTATTTCAACGTTACTAAGCCACTCAGTTGGGAAACTGCCATAGAGACTGCTCTGAAAAGGTGGCCCCGATCTGTCCTCGCGAACCGAGCAAATGGCGAACACAACGCCGCCATTTCTCCCGCAGCGGCCACTCGAGGAATTGCACGTTACTCCTATTTTGGCCTTAATCGGCCACTTGGCGCCGAAACAGATACAGTGGAAGAGGTTACAGGGGTGCCACCCCCGCCTCCCCGGCGGCCGCGCCGCGTCTTACTACCGAAGTTAAAATGCACCTAGGTCGGGACGCGCTACCTGAAAGCACCGCTGAGGCATGGTTATATAAATACAATATTAATTGTGCCGCAAAACCTTGCAAACTAAAGATTTAAAAAACATCACGCGCCCTTCATTTTGTACTAAACTCCAATAAATTTCACACAAAAAGAGTCTTTTCCATTTGTTTTTACGCAAAAACATGCTTTCTAAAAGCTCAAGGTGACCACAGTACAGACAAATGATAAAGAGTGGCGCTGTTGTCGTATTTAGCTCGGTCTCGGTGGACGCCGGCGGCCCAGGTTTAGACGGCGAGTTTCCCAACTGAGTGTTTTAGTAACGTTGGTTTATTTCATAGAGTTATTATAATGTACGCTAGATGTTCAAGTGGCGCTAGTGTGCTGACGCAAATTGAAGCAGACAGCAACCAGTCCAAAATTGACTTCCGATAATGCATTTCTATGGGAAAGAGTGAGTGCATTTTCTCCCTGCGCTCGATCATAAGAGCAAATATCCTGAATAATTCGTATGTCCTAGGTAGCTTGTAACACTTCTCAGTCAGGCTGATGAAATTATTGGTCAGTTACGGCGTTTATCTTTCAAATTCATCGCATTAAAAACGGTGCTTTAGCGGCTTCGTACGTGTATTTTTGTGCACTGTCGGACACTGTTAGCGCGAACATGACGTCGGCGCTTTGCAGCATGAGGGATATACGTGCCAAACGAAGGACATCTGGAAATCAAGGGAGACGGCAAGAACTATGCAGTAAAGGCCCGTTCACACTCTTGCGACCTCTTAAACCTGGGTTCCTTAAAACTTCTTAAAGGGGCACTGACAACCCAAAGGTCGTTTTTTTTTTTTATTGTCTAAAACGATGCAAGTTGTAGTCACAGACACGCAAAAAAAACCGCATCGCGAAAAAAAATTTCCCCGTGCGCGTGTGCGCCTTTTTATATTTGGCGTTTAAATTTCCCGCGGTCACCTCCTCGCTTCTTTTGATCGGTGACGTCAAAAATCAGGAAATTTAGAAGCTTTGTAGGTGACATTTCTATAACATTTAATAACGGCAATCGTAAAACATGTTTTTTAACGCAATTGCGAACGCACTACGGCCCCTCTTTTTGAAATACCAGAAATCAGAGTTCGGTGTGATGTTGCTTCCTAGATTTGTACCCTCCCTCGGAAAACTTGGCGGCGGTCGTCGGCGAGCAACACGGCGAGTCGGGAAAGAAACCGGTTCTTTCCCGCGCCGGCGTGATATCACCTCCTTCTCGCTTGGGGTTGCCGTGGCAACGGCGGAGGTCTGAAAAAAAGTCGAGTCGTAGGAGACCGCAAAATTTGACTCACTGTACTGGCACGGATCGCGCGGGAACTTCAAATTCGGCATTTGGAAATTGTTTTTTTTTTAATTCACAAATACTGAATTTTCAAGTTTCGAATTTTGAGGGTAATGTCCCGGCATCGTTTTCAATCGTTTCGGATAATAAAAAAAAATATGATTTTGATGTGTCAGTGCCCCTTTAAACCAGAGGACACACTGGCGCCATCTATTGGGTAGCAGTGTAAACTCGGCGGTCCGGCATATTTTTTATTTTTTTTATTTCTCTCGCGCATTATCCTTTCTTTCTTGGCTCGAAAAACTTTTGTCAATGTTATAGACGAGCCTTTCTATGGGTATTACGCCCATTTGACCTCGGAAATCCCGCAAAACCTTCGCTCTTGTGAAATGCAGTTCCAGGGTCACCGCATAGATGGTGCCACAATGCCAGTGTGTTCCCTCGTTCTAAAAAAAAAAAAATTTAAGAAGTTTTAAGAGATCTCGTCTCTCTCAGTCGTACTCGGTCGCAAGAGTGTGAACGGGCCTTTAACACTGGATCAGTAACTACCCGTGCATGTACGATCAAAATAAATTGAAGGCCACGTTATATATTCCGATTTTAAATAAGTAAGTACCGCTTTATTTTTTCTGCTCGTGAAGATGTGCGAAGATGTTTGTTCTGCGTTGAAAACATCACCCGCACGCTCGAAATCTTTGAGAACAAGTGCCCGATAAAAGCTGTCCGGCAGAGAACACAATACGAAGAGACACCTTTCATAGCCCACGTACTTGATTCTTTGTTTCAATGTTTTTATCCGCTCATGCACGACAGGGTCATTTTCATATAGTGACAGGACTGGCATTTTATCAATATATAAGTGTCACCGGAATGCTGGCGAGCCTTGAACACACTATATATTCCTTTCGATTGTAATTTTGCTTTGAATCATCGCTCTTTTGTACACACCTGCTGCGGAACACATGTTTGGGACTGAAATGTAGCGAAGTTAAACATCGTTCAATGATGAAGAAAAATGCGCTAACTAAAGTAATTACACTTTTAGAGTGTGAATCAAGGTACATACTATTCGGTACGACCCAAATAACCAAAGCGTTCCGTGTTATTTTCCGGCGAAGAGACAAAATTCACGCGCGTTTTCCCATAGGAATGCACAGGAGCACCGCAAAAGTAGACTGGTTGCTGTCTGCTTCAATTTGCGGCACGGAAGTCGCATAGACACTAGCGCCAGTTGAACCTCTAGCGTAAATTATAATAACTCTATGGTGTATTTATCGTGTGACCACTAACGCCGTTTACTACAGGTACCTTCAGCTAAGGAACCTAAGGTAAAGGTACCTTTACGCTGCCGTGTGAATTGGGTATCAGAAAGCAACAGTCCGCCGCCGCTCGATGGATTCTGCCTAATCGTCCCTAGCTACTCTAGCTGGTCAAATCCTTCTCTTAAAAAAAAAAAAAAAGAATCTCGTTTTGTTGACAACAGAAGGGATAAACTCTAAGTTTGGAAGCGTTGACGTTCCCACGCTTTGAACCAAAACAAGTGGCAAGGTTATCGCAGCATTGGACGGCGACCGTCAGCAGAAAGACGTCACCATCTTTTAGAATCTCTGCCGCCGTGGTACAAAGGTGCGGTCTCTCGCTGGGTAACGACTCCGTTCAGAAGGTCACCCCCCACGAAATCCTCTGGGCATCCTTTCTCCCATAGCGCCTCAAAAATTAGACGAAAGACTGCGTACCCACCACGGACGGCACTTTCTTTGTATCGCAGTTAGTACCCAACTCCCCGGCATTCAAAGACCGAATTATCTATTGCTGGACGCTGCGCCCGCCTTATCCTCTTCGCAGTTCCTGGTTGTGTGTGAAGGCAGCTGTACCATTCTTCTAGAGAGACACACTCGTAGCAGTAATAGTAATGGATTTCGTCTGCTTCGCCCTTACTTTTTGCTGCCGGCGTGAAAAAAAAAAAGGGGGGGGGGGGGGGGGGGTTTGGACGTGAAAGAGAAACTTAGGGCAAAGAGCTTCTAAACGCTCGCCACCTTTTTTAATCACATATACACGTAACGATACTACGAGTATGCATGTGATCATAACCAAAGTATGACCGACGCTATACTTCGTTTATAATCACCAATAATCTTCTCTGCTTATAATTATTGGTTATAGTAATAAGCGATCGGTTTCCTCTTTTCGTTGCTTGTGTAGCCTAAACCCGACTGTGACTAAAACCGGTGTGGCTATGAGGTGTTTTGTTTGTGAGCAGTCCGTGTACTGCACAGCGGCCTCTGTTATGCAATGTCTGCCTCTAACCAACAAGGCCGTTTTGGAACGCTTGTTATAAAAGCCCTTTTTACTGCTGTCTCGCACTTACTTTTCGTGCAAGATGGCAACGGCCACCAAAACTCCGTTGTTATGACCCGGTTTAAGTGCTATGTTTAAACTGAGGGAAACGAAGTCAGACAATTTGCTGTTTAAATATCTACTCTGTATGCCGAAACTCAACCTGCTGAGCACATCCAGGACGTCGAACTCCTATTTGAAAAAGCAAATTAAGGTGAGTTACTCTTCAATGTCACTTACCTTTTTTTCCGTTAAAATGTCCTCGTTAAGCTTCCTTAGCCAAGAAAATGCACCTTTCTTTCGAGATCGTTTTGTTAGGCGCAGTTTTTCAGCTACATCTCACAATGCTCATTAATGTGAGCTAGCGAAAAGTCTTCAAAAAAGGCTTAGTTTAGTTTACTTGTTTCAGAAAGAGATTAAATCAATCATTGCAATTATATATAAGCCCGCCTATTTGATATTTGTTTAAGTTTGCGATTTATTTAGATTTTTTTTCTATACTAATTCGTGAAGCAGTTTATTTAGTTAATATTTCGTTGTTCCACACCACTGATAACTAGAAATTAACAGCGGTGCTTCGCATTAGTTTTTATTGTTTTTTTTTTTTTTTTTCTTTTCCACCAGTCCCTCCATTCGCAGAAACTATCAGAGTTCGCGGTAATTTCAAAGAAACGAAAACCCGAGACTACAACGCACTTTCCCGACACGCCCTTGCTGAAGCAGATGAAGCTCGACCGTATGCATCAAGTTCCCCTTTCTCGAGTGTTCGACAATCTTGTGGAGACGTTTGTGGTTGAGGCGCTACAGTCATATACTAACAGTGAAACACGAAGTAGAGAGAGAGAGAGAAGAGAGGTGACGTGAGAGAAGTAGGGGAGGTTGTTCTAGCGGGAATGCTGAACTGGTTCCCCATGAAAGAAAGTAGAGAGAAAGGAAAGAAAGGGAGATAAAGGAAAGGGGGAGGAAAATAGAGAAAAATAAAATAAAGATGTGAACGCGCAGAGAGTTAATGTCGAGTTATCTCACAGGCGGTTTGCGACACGGAAACGACAAACTAACGTAAAAGTAACGTCCGTTAGTCATGGCAAGTAACGACACCGGTATTTCGTTACATCTGCAAAAATGGTAACGGAGCTCTGTAACGCGTTAGCTTTTTTCCCAGGTAACGAGTAACGCTATTTCGTTACTTAGTTTCAGTAACGGGCACAAGACTGGTTGAAACTGACGCGCAGCGGCCAATAGGAGCCTCGTCGACTCACGCCAGCCAATGGGACTGAAGCCGAAATCCATCAGCTTTACTCCGCTCCTTTAGGATCGGAGAAACTAGGCGCCGTTGTCTAGGCTTTTCGCGTGGTTTCATAGCTGGGAGCTGGCTTACTTGGAGGAAGGGACAATCAATGCATCAAGATCAATTGGGGGGCTAGTTGGTTGAACATCTAGACAGAGGTTTAAAAAGCGTAAATGACTAAGAAGAGGAAAAGGGGACAGGAAAAAAGCGCTCTGTCCCGTCCCCTTCTTCTCTTCTTAGTCATTTGCGCTTTTTAAACCTCCGTCTAGAGGACAGTCAATGCTTTCGCATTAAAAAGTTGACGGCTGTCTTCGCGTTTGTTCCGCAGTGACGAAATCTGTAGGCACGAAAATGCAAATCCTCAAAGAGCGCGAGACTGCGGTGCCGGTCCCCGGGACGCCAGTCACCCAGAGCCCTGGACGCTGCTTGATGTAATTTGTGTGTGTGTGTGTTAGACTCCACGCTAGCAGTGTACTCCCCTGGATAACTTTCTCATCTACAGTGGGTAACATACTCTTGCAGAGTAAACACCTGTCGTCTAAACAACTAAGGACAAATTCGTGCTTTCTGGGTAGTTTGCGAGTACGGTGCGTACAACCGTCACGCTGTCACTGTGCGTGCTGGGTGGTTGACTTCACACGTGAGTACTGTGCTTTGGTGCTCTTTCCAAGCGCCTGGTTTAACCGCGTAATTTTAATTGAACGGTATTAGCATTAAAAATTCAAGATCACAAAACGAAATTAAGCACGTATTCGTTTTGCAGTCCCCGTTTCCGCAGCATGGCTTCTGATGACCTAACCTTTCTTTTTTTTAATGCAGGTGGCGCTGAGTAACCTTTTCTTCTTTCTAAAAACTCGCAATTTGTTTGTTTGTTTGTTTGTTTGTTTGCTTTTTGTTTTGTTTTTGTGCGGGGGGGGGGGGGGGGGGTTGCCGGTTTAAAGTGGTTTGTGATCGATTAAACCGATATGAGCCGTTATTTCAAACACTTCGCAGAACCAGAACCGAACCGAAACAAGACGCAGTGCTAGTGAACCCGAATCGAAGCGGAACAATGACCAGTTCAACTTCCTGCTTTTAACCCACGTTTACGTTTACGTTTTACGGCAGGTTTCCATACTATGCTGCTACACTCCCTTGTGCTGCCGCCGTATACCGATTGCACTTTGTCAGCAGTTTTCTGTTCTTGCCGCAGTCCGTGGAGATTTGGGGCAGGTATATGCGGCGTCGCCTCTAACAGCGCACTAGCGGAGCTGCTGTGCAAGTATTCCAAGCAGATAGCAAGGTAGCTTCTATCGCCACGCACAAACTAGGCATTTTTAATCTCCTATTAAACAAAAACACGCTAACCATGTATCTGTTGTGAGTATACGGTTCGTATGCGAAGAACATTTGTGGTTTTAATTGTTGGCCTCTGTTGCAAAGCAAATTGTTGTGTGTATGTTTATACAGCCGGAAGTTAGTCTGCCTCAGTGGGCGTCTGGTGTCTCAGCTGTAGATGAGCAATTTAGCCAGTGCAGTACAACCGCTAGCCTGGGGTCTTTAACGTGCACCACGCAGTAGTGATACACGACCGCACGCCGGTACGATGCTCATCCAGATCGAAACGGGCAGGGGCGGGGATTGAACCCTCTGTTGCAAACAGCATGCTTTTTACGCCTGATAGCGCGATCCATGTCTGTATAGTGACACCAAGTGCCACGAAGCGCTTTGTGCGATTACCCTTCGGCTTAAGGAATGATTTGAGGAAGCTTCTGCATACTTTTTAAGTCGTCTCCACGTTTATAACGTAAACAGCTTTATGCTTTTTTTTTTTTTTTTCGGCAACACAGTGTGGCTGTTAATTGCCATTTTTTTACGTTTAGGAATTAAAGGAATGAAATGGTGGAGTTCAGCCAACGTATTCATTCCGATGAGTTGAAAGGAATGGAATAGACCATTTGCCTTATTACCCAAGCATCAAGGAGAATGCAGGGATTGGTGTTCCACGCGCCGCACGTGCTGGCCTCAGCAGTAGTAAGTTTTCTAAAGCAAAAATCTAAAACAAATGGCATCTTGCACGCGCGTTCGTCAACACTTTATTTTGGTTATTTACTTCGAATCTTTTATACGGGGAAGGCGTGCGCGTGTGGCGCGTGGAACACCAATCCCTGCATTCTCCTTGATGCTTGGGTAATATAGCAAAAGGTCTATTGTTGGAAGCTCTAATTCCCCAAAATGCCCATTCCGCAACACTGGCTCTGACAGCTCCACCACGATCACTGCCGTCTTCCGCCGCCCCGGCGCAAGCCGTCACGTCGCCAAATGAAGAAATGTTTTGTCTTTTTGTTTGTATCGCTTCAGCTCCTTTCGCGCGCCGGCCGAGCGCTTGAGGAAGGCGCGCTTTGTTGGGAAGAGGTCGGCATATTTGGCTGAACTCACTCACCGCCAGTTCAAAATAAAAGGTTAAATGCTCACACCCTCACAGCCGCACTCACCTTCAA
This sequence comes from Ixodes persulcatus, assembly GCA_013358835.2. Classification (NCBI taxonomy): domain Eukaryota; kingdom Metazoa; phylum Arthropoda; class Arachnida; order Ixodida; family Ixodidae; genus Ixodes; species Ixodes persulcatus. The sequence goes on along the minus strand of JABSTQ010006361.1, from coordinate 13,046 downwards.
ATCCTCACGGACGAATTCATTAACTCGCCGAACTTACGCCCTTCACCAAACTCCCACCCCTCACCAAACTCCCGGCCCTCACCAAACTCATAAACGCACGAACTCATGTCCCTTCGAACTTACAGACTTACGCCCCTCACCGAAATCACTCACTGATCTAACTCACACAGAAGTATCGCGCCCTCACATTAGTCACTGCACTGGAGCTCGTGTTGCATTCGGTCTGCGCCGCTTTTGCGACCCCGCCATGGCCGCTGTTGTCTTCCGTCGCTCCGGCGCCAGCCGTCACGTCGCCAACTGAAGAAATGTTTTGTCTTTTTGTTTGTTTCGCTTCTACTCCGTCCGCGCTCTGTCTGAGCGCCTGAGGAAGGCGTGCTTTGTTGGGGTACGAGGGAGCATCATCGCCTAGCGGGGCCCGTCTCGATCGCGAGAAGTCTCCCCTTCTGTACCTAAATTATTCCGTTACATCTTCACAAAGTCCATTTGGTTTAGAACTTGTCTCAAAACTGAAGCTGCTAGGCGTTTACTTTGACAGAAAACGGCTCACCAATGAGAATTGGGAAAAGGCCATAAGGGTCCTGGAGGATAGGGCGAGCGAGTACACCAAGTCTGTCCTGCCCCTTGCGGCAAGGGCAGTAGTTGCCCGCCCGCTCTTGTTCTCTACTTTCGCCTATCCGGCCAGCCTGCTTCCCGTCACACCGAGGCAAAGGCAATTGATCGAAAGAGTGATCTTTCGATTTTTTTGGTCGGTGCAACTTGACAAAGTGAAACGTGTCATAGTTAAACTTCCAAGGAGCAAAGGTGGGTGGGGAATCCCATATATAGGCATCACAGCCAACGTTCACCATTTACGTTGGACGTCTGGTGCCCTTGAAACAGACATCTCGCTCACCAAGACACTGACCACCTTTTTTCTTAGCACCAGATCCAGGTTGTTTTCTCTATCGCAGTTCACAAACAGTATCCTAAGTGCAGGTGCTGCCCTTCCTTACTACAAGGAGGCAGCAGACACACTGAGTAAGCTGCAGGGGCTTTTGCCTGGAAAAGAAGTGCTGGGTCTCTCTGTCAGCAAGATGGTGGAAACACTTGCGCACCCGACCCACCCCCCTCTCCCATAGATTTCTTCCGACCATCATGGTCGCTGTTAACAGCTGATTTTCTAGACTCCCGCCGTAGCACATTTATGTGGAGTTTCGCTAGAGGAACGCTTCCATTACGAAGCAAACGTTTCACCAGAGACACCCTAACTCGAAGGTGTCCCATTTGCCTAGCCCCAGAAATAGTGAGACATGCCTTTTTTGAGTGGATTCTCCCAGATGTCCTTATCCAGCGTCTCGATCAGTAACACATTTAATGGAAACATTACATTCAACAGCCTCAGGTACCTAAACCCCATCCCATCAACCCGCGAAAGCAGGAACCAGTTCGTACTCCTTGCTGTTGAGATTCTGTTCCAGGTTTGGAGGGCCCGCTGCAGCGCGGCCCACGGGGAGGCCCTACTGGGCTGTACACTGTCCTTACCAGGGTCAGGACAGAGCTCTGGTTCCACCTCCAGGGAGAACTTGGAAGTCTAGGGCCTACGGAGTTTTCCAGACGCTGGTGTCGATCTGAAGTCATCTTCGAAAGGACCACTGGTGGTGAAATTAAAATCACCTTTTGAAAACATGGGTTTCGTTCAGAAGGAACGCAAAACGGTGTCAAGCCGACCCTCCGGTGAGTATTGAGCCTCGCTCCACGGAGCAGCTACACTCCTGGTACCTGTTTAGGAAAACAGCTGTTACAAGCAAACTGTTTCCGAAAGATGGGAGTTTAACTGCATCCCAGGATCAGTGTAAATCCTTCTGCGGTATGAGATGGCACAGGGGCCGGGCTCGGATGACAGGACTTAGTTCTGTCGAGCGCTGGTGTGTTGACGCAGAAAAAACCCCAACCACAACACCCTGCCTGGCTTGTATGCTTCACAGGATGACCGCCCGGGGACAGGTTTTTGAATTATGAAGTGTAGATATTGGCGCTGACCTAACGGCGACCCCTGCTACGTGGGAACACACACTACACATCTGACATGGCGGTCTCGTGAAGTATTCTTTACTGTGTGCACTGTTCGTTTCAAGGATCCGCGACAGCTTCGTGCAAGTATGGGGTGAGCGTCTGCAGCGTTGTGTATTCAGGTGTGGATTATTATTATTTAAACATGCACCGCCATGAGTCTGTGTTTTGCTTTTGCATAGAATATTGCGAACATATCTGGAATATCTCCTTAATGGTAGGACGGTTGGCTCGGCACTTCGTTGTCTAGTGGAACTATTTCGGAACTGTCTGTCTTTATATTGATCGTCCTTCACACAAATTATTTCCCCTAAAAAAATTGCCCGGTGGGTGTTTTGTTCTGGAAGAATGAACGATTGAGGAACTTCGTGCATGCCATATTATTGCATATTATTTTTTATCGCGCATCTTATTTTCTGTTGCACCGCACATACCAATTAAACCTGGTAGTTCAAATCTACTTACTCTGTGCCTCGTAAAACGTTATACTTTATGCATCCTGACATAAAATCGTTATCGGTGACAGATGTCTTCGGTATCTTTGTTGCTCAGATAATGTGTCCATCTCTTCAAACTCGCCAATATGTTGAATACAAATATTTACAAAGTGCATGTACAAAGGTGTCTTCTATTAAAATCGTTTAATAATATTTGACGGCTGTTAACTATTAATTTGTATTCACTAGTTTGTATGAATAAACTACGACCTAGTGGAATAAGTGCAAGTTCTTTTGAATACAATATTTAAATTACTTCTCTTAGCCTAATTCGAATATCCACGCGATATTTGAGGGGGGGGGGGTCATAAAACTTAATTAAATGGTATATAATTCTTCAGGATTTGTTAGATACGAAAGATCGGGGTGTTTTATCTCTTTGGGCGGGGTAAGTTGCTTCCACACACGCACTCGTATACACATTACACACATATCAACTTTTTTTTTTTTTTTTTGATTCCCGGTGAATCGAAATTTGGATTTCAAAAAAAACAATGCAGGAGGTGTAGGCGGGACTCTACAATCCCTACAACACTACTCGTAAGGCGATATCTCAAATCGACAGCCGTATTTTTGGAAAAAGAGGTCGAGATTGAACGAGGCAGACGAGGCGCGTGACTTCAAGATATCTCGTTTCCTCCTCTCTTCGCTTCGCCCCCTCAAGGCGGCGAGGCGGAGAAGACGCGAGGCCGTTCCCTCTCCTTCTCGGAGAAACAAAACGTGAACATATCTGTCAAATGCGCCTCCTTTTTTGAAAAATACGGTCATCCGTTCGATATATCGTTGTATGAGTAATGTTTTGATGTTTGTAGCATCCCGTTGCAAGCTTTTGCCGCCGTGCTTTGTGAAATCCAGATTTCGGTTCAGCATCCCTTTAAGGGATATTGAACCGAAATTTAGATTTCGAAAAAACAATGCAGGAGATGTAGGCGGGACGCTACAATCCCTACAACACTACTCGTAAGGCGATATCTCGAATGGACGGCCGTATTTTTGGAGAAAGAGGTCGACATTAAACGAGGCCGACGAGGCGTGTGATGTCAAGATATCTCGTTTGCTCCTCTCTTCGCTTCGCCCCCTCAAGGCGGCGAGGCGGAGAAGACGCGAGGCCGTTCCCTCTCTTTCTCGGAGAAACAAGACGTAAGCATATCTGTCAAATGTGCCTCCTTTTTTCTTAAAAAATACGGTCGGTCATCCGTTCGAGATATCCCTTACGAAAATGGCATATCTGGACTTATATATAAAAAAAAATACGGTTATATAAAAAATTGGGCATATTTTCCATTTAACGCACATCAGTTTTTATAAGGCATATCTGGCCAGATATGCCCAATTTTTCCTATAATTATATCTGGGTCTGCCAAATAGGGGCATATCTGCCTCCCATATAAGGCAAGATATGTCCCAATCAAATAAGGCAACCTTTATATATATATTGGTCTTTTCTACAAATATCTACCAAAAGTGACTTCTTATCAGTATAAGAAAAATACCAATTGGATATTGAGCATGTACCAACTTTTATTAATTGTTTCATGAGCTGCGCTTTATGCCACTCCTGATTTCGCTCAACTTAATTCCCAGAGAAAGTAGGATTATCGACATTCGCATAACGAATGTCGATGAAACGTTAAAGGGACACTGACAGGGTATTTATGCTCGCCGAGGTTTTTAGTTGTACGTGACATATGAGAGCCCAACTACCCAGAATAGAATTTGCGGCTCGAAATTCGGTTTCTTTCCGCCCGAAAACCGCCGATCAAGAACTGGCCGGTTCGAGTCTCGCTCACTCTCTTTTCCGTGGTCACGGGCCGTTTTCTAAGGTATCGATGCGACCACCAAATTTAATCAAAGTCGTGGGTCATTGAAGGCACACAGTCAATATTAAAAATAGAAAAAAATATGAAACCCATTTTTTGTGGCTTCAAAAAAGCTGCAAATACGTTGATTGAAAAAAAAGTAGCACAGACAACCGGAAGCTTTCTGTGCGTTCACTAACATGGCGTCGTTTCGCGTATCGTGGGACTATAGCACTAGCGGATGGCAGCGGACGACGGGCGTTGGACCTCTACTTCAGAACTGTCGTTCACGGTATCGGCGAATTCTGTCTTCCTTCGAAAGAGAAATTTCGGACCAATCAAACGAACTGATACTCATCCCGTACGACACGCCCGACCAGCAAGCCGATTGCACGAAGACGTCGCCGAGCCGTCATCCCTTCTCCTGGCTGAAGACATCGCTCGCTCAAACGTCAAGCACGGAGTGCGTACTTCGAGTTGAATACGCACGCGTACGGTTACTTTACGAGGTGCGAAAGTGCCCTGAGGGGGTTCCTTCAGTAGCTCCGTGGAAAGACGTCCGCTTCACACGCAGAGGGCACGGGTTCGATTCCTGGTGTGGGTGTACCTTTTATTTTTTATTTTATTTATTTATTTTTTTTTTGTCAAGCATTCTGCGATGCTTACATTTCGTTTTTTACAATTATCACAGAAAAAATTTGTTGTGGACGATACGTCGCTGAACTAAATGGTATGGATTCCATTTTTGATACCTGCGAACTCAGTGTATATCACTTTCCACAAAATGCAAGGAGCATATGAATCGGGTAGCGTCCGCTTTCCGAGCTTCGCGTAATGGTTCTACAGGAATTGCAGCCAGCCATTGATCCCGACCCGTTGATCTTTCTGAAACTTGTGCACTCTGGCCACTTTCAGATGCAGGACAAGTGAGGCAACTCTTCACGCAACATCTTGGGACTATTCTTTTCGGAGCTGATCACGGGACTTCACCACGGCACTCGGGCACTCACTACTAATTGCCAACACTTAAATGTACAAAAACAACTCATCTCGAAGTACAAAACAGCGAGCGGAACAAACATAACTGCAAAGGAATACCACGGCGAACGGACGCATTTCGTCTGCTACGTGCGGAAAGAGGAGAAAAAAAAAACGCACGGTCGGGTGTAGCCACGTGACTTCCGCCACTCACGCTATCCTCTCCACTTCTCCGTTTCGGTTTCGGTTTCGCGCAGTTGCGTTTTTTGGCTTTATTAAAAAATATGTGACTCTGTAGCAAAATATTAATTGGGTAGTATTCCGACACCATAATGAATCACCTGACAAAAAAGAAAAAAAAAAATTGGGGGGTGTGAGTGTCCCTTTAATGTCGACAAAACGTGGGTCCATCAAACGTGTATCCACGAGGAGGTGGCCGCGGAACGTGTTATCACGAAACGCAGGGAGAATTTAAAAAAATCAGTATTCTACCTGCAGTTGTGACATGATTTTAGACGGTCAATGGCGGGTGACTGCTGGTAGAATTTCGGAGAAATTATTCTCCCGGCTGCCAGGAGATAGACACGGTCTAATTCTAGAGGTAATCTGGAAGCGTACCTGTAGGAAAACGATAAATTGTCGCGAAGTAGGTTGCAGCACACTTACGTTGACAATACCGGACTTGAAAGGTGTAGTCCGAGATATATGTTGACACGGGCATGACAACCACTCAAACACAAAAACGAGAAGGAAGGTGTCGGTGAAGATTCAACACGATGTAGCACAAGCTGTCATTTGTAGCACCAAACACTAAACGCATCACAACAAATTGTTGGGCTTCTTTGAAGAAATCGCTTGTTGCCGATATACACGTAGGACTTTTCGAATTTACTGCAAAAGCAGAATCCGCAGCAGCCAAGCAGGGCGCAACACACGCCAAACAAGGTCCGGCAGCAGGCATTCCGAGATCGCAAACGTCTAATGCATCATCCGTCACACCACGCGACCATGTTTCTGCCATTTTCCGTGCACAAAGAGCGGAGTCAAGCGATAAAAAGTCTACAGCTGATTGGTTCGGCAAGGGCGCACGTTCTACCACGCTTTCAGCTAAGGGAGAGAGAGAAAAGAAGAGAAGGAAAGGCCAAAACGGGAGTGCACACACAAAATGCTTATCTTCTGGGGCATCCCAACCAGGACCTGGTGATGATCCCAACAATGCCAACAACCAGAAGATTTGTCACTTGTACCCAAGGTTGATAGTGCAGTGAATGCTATGTTTGGCCTTGGGCTTGAGGCAGGTGCCGTGTTCTACCTTATCACCAGCTTCTAGACTGTAGGCACGTGACCTAACCGGAGACACGATTGGCCTAAAACACGCATAACGTCTACTCTGCTGTCAATACCGAGTGAACAGGACAGCTCTATGAAGTCTAGCTTTTAAACTTCCAAAGAAGCTGTCCAGCCCAAATTATAATTTTAAATAAAAAACTAAGCGCGACTATTTTTTTGCGCGCGATGTCCACAAATAAATAGATAAATAAATACATATACAGGGTGTTTCAGAGAACGCAGGCCAAATCGCTCCTGCAAAAACTACTCATCGCAACGAGAAAAGGCTTGTGGCGTTTTGGTCCTGGTCCAGGGGCCTATTCAGGAAAATTATTAAAGTCCGGGGTAATTAAGTTATTAATTATTTTTGCGTAATTAACTTTTTTAATATTGTGTTTAAGGGCATGGTTTAAATTAGAAAATTGCTCAGCATCGTCGAAAAACACTAAATCAACAAATTGCAGAACGATAGAAGGCACGCGAAGCATTTTACGGCTCTCTGAAAAACCGCACGAATTCGACGGGTTTTTAAGTTTCGGTTTGCTATCGGAGCGCATCTAGGGCCTGACAGCACCGCGCCCCGTGGAGAGATAGCGCATCCAACCTCTGCTGCGCTGTCATCGCGCGACGCAGCAGAGGCTGGTTGCACTATCTCTCCACGGGGCGCGGTGCCGCCGGGGCTGAGATGCGCTCCGATAACAAACCGAAACTTAAAAACCCGTCGAATTTGTACGGTTTTTCAGAAAGCCGTAAAATGCTTCGCGTGTCTTCTATCGATCTGCAATTTGTTGATTTAGTGTTTTTTGACGATGCTGAGCAATTTCCTAGTTTAAACCATGCCCTTAAACACAATATTAAAAAAGTTAATTATGCAAAAATAATTAACAACTTAATTATCTCGGACTTTAATAATTTTGCTAAATGGGCTCCTGGCCCAGGACCAAAACGCCACAAGCATTTTGTCGTTGCGATGAGTAGTTTTCGCAGGAGCGATTTGGCCTGCGTTCTCTGAAACACCCTGTATATATATATTTTACCAATAAATTTAATATTAGGTGTACACTGTTAGGTTCGCGTTTTTAAACTTCAAATTTTTTTATGAAATATTTACACATAAAAGGCACCACGGACAGCACATCTTCCGATGAATCGCCGGCGCTCGCAAACGGAAGGTTGCGATGCTGCGCGAAAGGTTTTTGAAAGATGCTGCGTAGGGTACTCCGGGCGCAACGGCTTCGCAGCCGTTCGAAGGGAAAAGGATTCGCGACGACGAAGTAGCGTCTTGCATCTTCAGTAAGCCAACAGTTCGTTTTTTCCCCGCTAAATTTAACGGGGAAACATGAACAAAATTAGTTTCACTGCTAGACTTAGCGGGAAAATTGACGTCACGTGACATAAGCACAAATTCAATTTCCCGCTAAATTTAGCGGGGCACTTACACCGATGCCGACGGCGACGCTGACACCGCTGAACGTGGAAACGGGCGCCTAAGAGCTGCAATCTAAAATCCATTATTTGATTAACTCGCTTTCCGATCTGATGCACTTCGTCAGACTGTTACACGTCAAACATACAACCAAATTTCATTTTTCTTGCAATCTTCAAAATTAGCAATTGATTAATTGGTCCAAATATCTGGAATAACTTCACTTTAAGAATGTTAACGATAGTTAACCAATTACATGAGACTCATGCAATATAGATAAATCAACTAGTCTTCACGAGTACAAATAACTTTTTGCTGGCACGACCGAAACGGGCCCTAATATCATTATCAGGGGATATATTTTTACCCATATATGTCGTGAACGGGCTATAAACTTTTATAAAGCGATATATGGTCGTATTTGCACGCGCATACGGCGATATATGGCCATATTTACGCACTTCTACGGCTATATATAGCAGCATCTGCCCACTTATATGGCGATATGCGGCCGCATCCGCTCCCATATATGGCGGCAAATGGCCATATCTGACTCCTTATATTATCATATCTTGCCATTTCTAAAATATATCAGTGCCATATATGACATTTTCGTACGGGATTGCTGTATGAGTGATGTTTTGGCGTTTGTGGCATCCCGTTGCACGCTTTGCCGCCGTGTTTTTGGAATCCAGATTTCGGTTCAGCATCCCTTAAAGGGCCCATGAAAAGAAAAAAATGTATTTTTTTAAACAGTCTGGTTGGGACAACCAAGAAATAAATTTTACAAAAAAAAATTTATAGTAATATTGACAGCGAGAAATTTATTTAAACTTCAGCGTGCAAAGGCTATGACGTCACGGAATGGTCATTCGCTCTTTCGACCTCAACGAGATGGTCATACACTCACTCCATCTCAACGTGATGGCCAAGCCGATCCACCTCTCCTACACGCAGAGAGAGAAAAGAAGTGGAAAGGAGGTGACTACCGACTAAATCGCGTCTCGCGCCGTCAAGATTACTCTAACAATATTTTTTTTTCGCATAAATTTAATTTTTTAACACGTGTGTCCCGACCAAAGTATTAAAAAAAAAACTTCTTTCCTTTTTAGGGATTCTTTAAGTGCTGAATCTTACCCCCTGCCCCTTTTTGCACTGTATTCTTTTTTTTTTAAGTTTTAATGCAGTTTTCGAATTCGGCAGGCAGGGACTCCCGTATTCCTGCATGCCTGGCACTAAAACAGAGCTTTCAAAAAAAAATGGGGAACATTCTTTTTTGTTCAGTAAAATAAAATTAGCATTTTCTAACACCGTACATACAGGGTGTTTCACGTAAGTGACAAAAGTTCCTAAAATTAGTGTATTCGAGGTAAAGGGGTAACTTTCTTGGGACCGCATCTCGGGTGACCACCCGTCCCACGACTCGCGGGACTGTCTCGCATTGAGGGCTCGTGTCCCGCATACCGCGAAAAAATCCCAAATTCTTCAAAATGTCCTGCATTTCACACTCTCGTAAAATTCACTCTGCAACTCATGGTGTTGCCCATCAATGGGGCACTGGGAAGCGCGGAGGTCACTGGTAATCATGCGAATCGCAATGATACGCCATCTCTATCAAAGCATTGCGGTGCGGGAACCCTTACAGAAATGTCATATATGACCCAGATATATTTGATATAGGGCCGTATATGGGCATATAAGTAGACATATAAGGTCATATATTGCCATACAAGGGCTGAAATCAGGGCAGATATGGTAAGGTGACACCATATATGACGCAATATATTGCCAGATAAAGTCATATATGGTGCCAGTGGCTGTCATATATAACTGTATAGGATGCCTGATACTCCTGTATATGGCGCTATATGGTGCCAGTCAACATGTAGATGCAGGTAGCACTCCGCGTCGGCCGGTATCGGGACTACGCCGGCCCGCCCATGGTAACAGGATGGCAGCGCCTGGCCATGGGCGCCGGGAAGCTACCGGCCCCGGCCGGCGTCGGGGTTTCGTCTTGCTCACTGGCCAGTCCAGCCGTAGAAGTTACAGTGACTGGCCGGTATCGGGTTTTTGCTGTCTTTGCTGGCTAGTCTTTCCATGGAGGTTCCAGTAACTGGCCGGCATCGGTATTTTGCTGTCTTTGATGGCCAGTATTTACGGAAGTTCAGTAACTAGCCGGCATCGGTATTTTGCTGTCTTTGATGGCCAGTATTTACATGAAAGTTCAGTAACTGCCCGGCATCGGTATTTTGCTGTCTTTGATGGCCAGTATTAACATGGAAGTTCAGTAACTGGCCGGCATTGGTATTTTGCTGTCTTTGATGGCCAGTATTACATGGAAGTTCAGTGACTGGCCGGCATCGTCGCTTTGCTGTTCGCAGGCTGGCGAGCCCCGGGAACTTCCGTTTACTGACCGCATCGTTTTATTGTTTTGCCTTTTTCACTATGCAGTCAATTCATTGAGATTCCGACGAACTGCGGCAATTCATGAATAGCGAGTGGAAATGTTTGCGTTGATCAATCCTTCGTAAATGACTGCCGACGCTGGCGTATTTGATCCACCACCCTTACAAAAATGAACAATGAGTTTCAATTGAGCTGCTAATGAGTTTTTATAGAGTCAAATGAAACTCATAAGAAACTCAACGTTAAATGAGTTTTATCATTACAAAACTAATATTTATTCTTTTGATTTTACTCATTACACATTCAAATGAGTGTTATCATTACCCACTCAATATATATTCTTTTGAATTTACTCATTACAAATTCAAGTGAGGTTTATCTTTACCCAATCAATATAATTTCTTTTGGGTTTACTCATTACACATTCAGATGAGTGTTATCACTAAGAACACAATATCCATTATTTTGAGTTAACTCATTAAAAAAATTACAATGAGTTTTATCGTTACCGACTCAATATTCATTCTTTTTGAGTTCATAAATGTACTGATTACTCATGCAAATGAGTATTATCATTAAGAATGCAATATCAGTTCTTTTGAGTTTATCCATAGATACTCAAGTGAGTTCTACCATAAGGCACCCAATAGACATCAGCTGATCCACAGTGGAGGAATTCGATAAAGGTAAAGGTGAAGATAATCATTAATGCAGATTGCCTGCTATTCAGAAGACATTCTCCTCAAATAAGGTAATGTTCAAAATTGCAATCCAATAACTTCTCATATTTATTAACCATTTATTAACCCTTCTATGAAATCAATACATATTCAATTGCTCCCATTCTCAACTAGCACACTGTCTCGGGCGATCAAAATGACACAGCGATAGACATAATGACTCAATACAGCATCTGCTCCCAAACTTCCCTACGCGCGTAATCCACTAAAATATAAAATATATCCTGCCACGACCCCGCCCCCTCCTCCATTCGCATTTCGCTAGACCACAAGTCTTACCATCTCAGTGCATTAGCAGTAACATATTGAAATTGACTTTGAAATTTAGTTTCTCAGGTAATACAGGTAATTAAAAGTTACCAAATATAAAACCATTGAAAAAAAAAAAAGAAACAAGCCAGCAGTTGTTTGCGACTTCGCTAGATCAGTCACGACACCCCTGGGGTTCGCGCCTCACTATTTGGGAAGCACTGCTGTTTAATATTACAAATACAGAGTGCTGCTTAGAACATTTTTCAAACCATTTATAAGTAGCAACTGTTGATTTAATACCACGCAAAAATTTAAACCAACTCTCACACAGTCTCACGGAAACATAATCCCAAGTTTCCACAGAATAAAAATCGGTAAGAACAAGACGAAATACACACTAGGCTGATTAATTAACTACGAGCTGTCATTTTGTTTGAATTCAATACACATGAAAATAAAAGAGGAATAGGAATGCCAATAGGCATACCTTTTGGTCCTATAGGAGGTTGGACTGCTCCCATAGGGACTTTATCGGACCATTAGGAATTTTTATCAGTCAAACGAAATGTTTTGTTTGCCAAACAGGAAATCTAGGCCAATTGTGCATGTATATTTGAGCAATAAGAACCAATTAGACGTATGTCTGTCAGGAGAATGTAAATGCATATTGGACGCAACAATTGAGAATCGGATCAATGGGAACACGTTTCTGTGCTTTTGGAAAGTTGTTTTTGGACGAACTTAAGCTCATATATTTGTCAGACGTCCAACTGAGGTAAAAATAGTCCCTGTCAGAAATACACCGGCCCATTTGATGCATGTGTAATGTAGCCTGGGCTGTATGATGCAAATATCTGTTCCACGTCCAAAGAATGTATTGCCAGAATTCCAGCATGTATAAAGTACATTAGTCAAGTTAATTATGCGACAGTGTTACGCTTATTTTTCAAACTTTTCGGACGGCAAAAATGGTTTCAGCCCAGGCTGAAACCAAAAATTATTAATAAAAATAATCATTAACAATTATTAAAATTATTAATAATTGATAATTATTAGTTAATAATAATTAATATTTATTAGTAATTATTAATAATTACTACTAATTATTAGTAATTATTAATAATACTAATAATTATAGCAAATATGAGTAATTTACTAATAATTACTAATAAATATTAGTAAATTATTAGTAATGTACTAATAATTTATTAGTAAAATAATTTACTAAAAAAATACTGTAAGCTGAGTGTAAATTAAAAGTAATCTCCCAAAAATAAAAAAATAAATTTTCTCCCTACTGCATTGCACCCGAAACTAATAGCGCGTCGGCGCTAATTGTGATTTGCACAATTTATTTCCTGTGCTTATAATAATACTGTATTCACCCTCTTTTACTCCTAAGTTTCTAAAGACATATTTACGGCACCCCTCTATTCGCGATTGGTCAGTTTCGGTTCAGTAACTTTTACCGCTTTCGGTTTCGTATTGTCAGATCGCGTCTTCGACGCCCCATCGGTAGCGACACCAGTTCTTTTTTTTTTTTGGTTTTTCACTCGCGAACCGTTGAGAC